>SNQJ01S0067682.1:6946-39642 GCA_010110895.2 Picea sitchensis | reverse complement strand
GTTTAGGTTTTCATTGAATGTATTATTGTTGCTTTCACCTTGCTCGATTTGTGTCATTATAGATCTGATATCACAAGGATACCAAAGCGAAGCAGGGACAACAAAGACATAAGGAAGCGATATCTAAAGGTATGTCACTTATTCCTTCTTCAATGACAAATTCAATGATTGTAACTTAGGGAAAGCGTCATGTCTTGTCATGTTTTGTTCTAGATCTAGGTGGATCTAAGGACATCTGTTAGTGTCCTCATATACCGATTTATCCAATAACACTCCTCCTTAATGAATACTTGTGATTCAAACCGAATATCTGAGTTGTCTTCATTTGTGTCTTTTGTATTCTACATCACCTTTAGTCTTATGCATCCTCTCTACACAATCTTCATTCTTCTTCATTTGCATTTATTTCTTCATTTGACGTTGTCTTCCTGTGCTATATATGAGTCAATCATCTGAACTGCATCATCTTCATATCAAGGATTTCTATCTTACCCTTGACCTTCCCATCGGTTTTCTACAGCTTACCCTCAACCAATACATCATATCTTGGGTTTTCTCGGCTTACCCGTAACCATTACAAGCTCAAATTGGTTTCTCATTATCACGAACCATTCATTACATCAAGTGGTTTCAGCCGACCACAAACTTACATTTGACATTACAAAGTGGTTTTTAGGTTACCACGAACCAATAAAATGACTCAAATCAATGACTCAATAAACTAACAACTCTTTCTTAAACATGTACAACTGACTTTAATGACAACTGACCTTTGGGGGACCAACTAACGCATGAACTTTGTATGGGAGATATTGGCGTACATTTGAACACTTCAACCTATAAAATCCCTTCAACATGAACAAAACATTTTTCCATTCAGGGACATCTATCCATCCACATTGTACTTGTATATGAGGCTTTAAAATTTCTTTGTTCCAACACTTTTGATGATCGTGATTTTTAAGACGACAAATATTGCATGGATATAAATTCCAACATTTTTCTTTGGCATGTCGTGTTCTTCCACACTGACTACAACATTCTTTCTTCTTCTGCTCATGCTTTTTACTTGGTTGGATGTTGTGGTTGTTGCACCAGGTCCATTGCTTCTACTGCTACTCGTAGATGATTCATCTGTTGTCGATGATTCTGTTTTCACAAATTTGATGTCGCCATTGCTTGTGTTTCCTTCATAATGTGTTTCCTTCATAATCAAGGCCTTCATTTCTTGGTCTTACATATACTTGTATGGGCTTCTGGATACATTAAGAATTCTTGCCTAAACCTTTACCATCACAACCCATTTTATTCAAAAGTTTTGAACCTATTCCCTTAGTATGTTTTTCAAAGAAACTTATTTCAACATCATCGCTATCATCATGATCATGATCATTTTGAGCATCATCATTTGGAACATCATTTGGAGCCTCCGAAAAAGAGAGAGAGATATGTACATCAACATTATTATCATCAACGAGAAAACAAGAATCACCCAAACTATCAATCTTCTTAATCAAGTCACTAGTATCACAAATTGCATCACACTTTATTTTTTCTTGTTGCAGTTGTTTGACTTCATTTGCGAGTGTTGACAATACATTCTCCTCTGCCAATAGTTATTGTTGTAGTAATTCTATCAATTTGTCCTTTTGATCTTCAATTTTAAAAATATCATCCATAAATTTATCTAATGTTGTCAATTTTTCTTCTAGTGTGTTAATGCGTTGTGTAGCAGAACAAACAAATTCATGATAGAGTTCATTGTCTTATGTCATGAATTCTACAACTTTTCGAATTATTGATTGATTTTGTTTTTGTAATCTATTTATTTCTTGCAAAGCATCTTCAAGGTCTTGTTGTAATAAGTCAATTTCTTGATTAGTTGTTTGAAGTCTTTTTCCTACTTTTCCCATTATGAATTGTGGAATCACGCTCGCATGTTGAAGAATAAACACAATAACAGGGTGTCGTGTACAACCGATCATGCAATTATTACAATTCAATTACAAATTGTGACCTCAACTTGACTCAACTTTAATGAGCCTTTTATTCACCAAATACCTCTCAACTTTACTTTACTTTTGACCCAATACATTAAAAAAACAACTTCAACTTTTACTCAAACTTCACTTTACAACCCATACTTGAACTTGTCTCTCTAACTTGACATCAAACTCTTTAGATATTTATAAACTCAGCTGACTTTATCAACTCTATACGTCAAGAAATTTCAAAACCCAAATTCACTCTTGATTTAAAATACTCTATAAGACAAAACTCACTTTGATATCAATATTCACTTAAATTTATCTTGACTTTAACTTTGGATATCACAACAAGACTATACTCTTAAATCCTTATATCCCTTAACTTTTACTTTTACTTTGACCTACAAAATTCACTCACACTTCCTAAATTTTGGACTTAATAATAACTTAACTTTAAGAGCGCTTATCTCTCATGGGATCAAACTCCTCCACGACAACTCGAGATATACTCCACTCAATCTCTTCGCAACAAGCAATTATTTGGACTTTTACCATGAATTTTGATGTAACAAAAACAACTAAAGTCACCACGTTCTTTGATGTAGCAAAAATAATTGTTACTGTCGTTGAAAATCGTAGACTGGTACTGACCACGCCAATATATATTCTCTCATAAACATAGAACATTAATTCTCTTTGTTGGCCACCAAATTAATAAAAAATTACAACCCTTGCTTACCCTCAACCATTACATCGAATCCTGGGTTTTCTCGGCTTACCCATAACCATTACAAAATCAAATTGGTTTCTCAATGTCACGAACCATTCATTACATCAAGTGGTTTCAGCTGACCTCAAACTTACATTTGACATTACAAAGTGGTTTTTGGGTTACCACGAACAAAAAAAATGACTCAATAAACTGACAACTCTTTCTTAAACATGTACAACTGACTTTAATGACAACTGACCTTTAGGGGACCAACTATCTCACGAACTTTGTATTGGAGATATTGTCGTACATTTGAACACTTCAACCTGTAAAATCCTTTCAACATGAACATAACATTTTTCCATTCGGGAACATCTATCCATCCACATTGTACTTATATATGAGGTTTTGAAATTTCTTTGTTCCAACACTTTTGATGATCGTGATTTTTAAGACCACAAATATTGCATGGATATAAATTCCAACATTTTTCTTTGGCATGTCCTGTTCTTCCACACTAACTACAACATTCTTTCTTCTTCTGCTCACGCTTTTTTACTTGGTTGGATGTTGTGGTTGTTGCACCGTTTCATTGCTTCTACTGCTACTTGTAGATGATTCATTTGTTGTCGATGATTCTTCTTTCACAAATTTGATGTTGCCATTGCTTGTGTTGCCTTCATAAACAAGGCCTTCATTTATTGGTCTTACATATACTTGTATGGGCTTCTTGATACCTTGAGAATTCTTACCTAAACCTTTACCATCACAACCCCTTTTATTCAAAAGTTTTGAACCTGTTCCCTTAGTATGTTTTTCAAAGAAACCTATTTCAACATCATTACTATCATCATGATCATGATCATTTTGAGCATCATCATTTGGAAAATCATTTGGAGCCTCTGAAAAAGAGAGAGAGATATGTACATCAACATTATTATCATCAACCAAAAAAAAGAATCACCCAAACTATCAATCTTCTTAATCAAGTCACTAGTATCACAAATTGCATCGCACTTTACTTTTTCTTGTTGCAGCTGTTTGACTTCATTTGCGAGTGCTGACAATACATTCTCCTTTTCCAATAGTTATTGTTGTAGTAATTCTATCAATTTGTCCTTTTGATCTTCAATTTTAAAAATATCATCCATAAATTTATCTAATGATTTCAATTTTTCTTCTACTGTGTCAATGCGTTGTGTAGCAGAACAAACAAATTCATGATATAGTTCATTGTCTCGTGTCCTGAATTCTACAACTTTTCCAATTATTGATTGATTTTGTTTTTGTAATCTATTTATTTCTTCAAAAAGCATCTTCAAGGTCTTGTTGTAATAATTCAATTTCTTGATTAGTTGTTTGAAGTCTTTTTCCTCCTTTGCCCATTATGAATCGTGGAATCATGCTCGCTTGTTGAAGAATAAACACAATAACTTGGGTGTTGGGTACAACCGATCATGCACCCATTACAATCCAATTACAAATTGTGACCTCAACTTGACTAGACTTTAATGAACCTTTTATTCACCAAATACCTCACAACTTAACTTTACTTTTGACCCAATACATTAAAAAAACAACTTTGACTTTTACTCAAACTTCACTTTACAACCCATACTTGAAATTGACTCTTTAAGTTGACATCAAACTCTTCAAATATTTATAAACTCAGTTGATTTTATCAACTCTATACGTCAAGAAATTTCAAAACCCAAATTCACTCTAGATTTAAAATACTCTATAAGACAAAACTCACTTTGATATCAATATTGACTTAACTTTATTTTGACTTTAACTTTGGATATCACAACAAAACTATACTCTTAAATCCTTATATCCGTTAACTTTTACTTTTACTTTGACCTACAAAATTCACTCACACTTCCTAAATTTTGGACTTAATAATAACTTAACTTTAAGAGCACTTATCTCTCATAACAACAAACTCCTCCACGACAACTCGAGATATACTCCACTCGGTCTCTTCACAACAAGCGATCATTTGGACTTTTACCATGAATTTTGATGTAACAAAAACAACTGAAGTCACCACGACCTTTGATGTAGCAAAAATATTTGTTACTGTCGTTGAAATTCATAGACTGGTACTGACCACACCAATATATATTCTCTCATAAACGTAGAACATTAATTCTCTTGGTTGGCCACCAAATTAATAAAAAAATACAACCCTTGCCTTTTACACTTTGAAAATAAGAATAATCAAGGATTATGTTATAAATGAATATGCAGCATCAACAATGACAATATGCTTTTGCTTGACACACAAATCAACGGCTATAAAAGAGGCAACGCGCGAGGCGAAATCAACACTTCATGCCAAAATCTTCGCTCCACATCTAGGCTCTGCGTCTTGGTTCATACAGGATCGTGTCCCAGCTTGTCTTCATGTAGCATGGAGGTCTATTGTTCTTTCCATTTACATCGCCAAATGACATCCACTCCAAATTGATTAGCAGGTCGCACCACACGCTTTATGCTCCAAACACTCTAAATGCGCCAAATGCTCCTACCAAACAAAGCATACAAACCTCCTCTCTGCACACGCACCAAATGCAGCAGAGACCAAACATTATTTTCACATTACACGGTGTCACCAGTCGCACCAATATGTAGTGATTATATAAGATAAATCCATGCTCCAACAATGATTAGATACCTCCACGCTCCACGCTACATAAATTGATTAGATACCTTGAACCAGTCCTTCGCATGAGCACATAAGTCTATTTTCCATGCAACATATTTAGGAAATACATCCACGCAACAACAAATAACATGGTAGATGTTGCTTCAGAAAACACATCACAGATCGCTTCTGCAATAAGTGTGGGGCTTGGAATCATTCATTGAGTCAGGAGCGCTTGGTTAGAATGCTATTGAATTTCCTTTAGTTCTTTTACAGTGTTCTTCCTCACTGAAAAACAGTGACGCGACTGCAAATATTATTACTTTTGGACTTAATAATAACTTAACTTTAAGAGCACTTATCTCTCATAGCAGAAAACTCTTCCACGACATCTTGAGATATACTCCACTCAGTCTCTTCACAACAAGCGATCATTTGGACTTTTACCATGAATTTTGATGTAACAAAAACAACTTAAGTCGCCACGTTCTTTGGTGTAGCAAAAATACTTGTTATTGTCATTGAATATCGTAGACTGGTACTGATCACACCAATATATATTCTCTCACGACACATGGTTTTTGCAGATGGTTTTATATTTTCGGTTAAGGAATTAGGGTTGTTGACTAATCCAGGTCATTGGGTTAGGGTTTTGGATGTCGTTGGCTCCTATATGTATATTGTATTGTAAATAATGTAACGCAATGAATGAATATAGAATATGTTGGTTTTCCTGGTTTGGGTTTCCAGGGGAAAAATCTTTGTGTAATGTTTGTATTTTCCATTGTATGTTTTATGTTCTTTTATTGAAAATCTGTTTGCAGTAAAATATTGTACAAGGTTAAAATCTACACCCACCCCATATCTTATAATTCCCAATGGAGAAATTTAAATCCCCACCAATAATAGTTTGACAGTGGCCAATAAAACTCAACTTGAAGAGTTTATCCCAAAGGCAACTCTGACAAACTATGGGCCATAAAGGTTCAAGACCGATAGCTCCTTCCTCAACTTCTATGAGTATAGGATCAATCCCAAGCCTGAATCAAATGACCATGAATTAATGCAAGACAAAAATCTAGGATTCCATATAGAGATTATCCCTCTAGACCTACCCTTGGAATATGAACCGATGAACTCCCAGCTGTGCAAATACTTAACTAACTCTACACATATCTTATTCCCTTCACCCATCAACTCTTGAAGTAAAAGAATAACATGCTTTTGTGACTACACCAACCATTTTAGGGTGAGTTTTTTAGTAGCGCTCTCTAACCTTGTAAAATTGAAGGACATGTAAATCATTAAGAGAAAATCCATGGGGTTTGTCTCACTCTAACCGCCCTTCGATAGATAATTTCTTGCCTAATGGACCTCTAATTGAGCCCACTCTCGAGCTTGAGATATACGAGATTTCCTACCTCTCATTCCACCTATTTTCCCTTTTACAACTATAGAAGACAAATCACCACCAACGCCACCCTTAGCATCCACATACCCCAATTTTATACGCCTTAAAAAATAACAAGGTTGACCTTCAAATAAAATACCCTCCCTAGCTTCTAAGATCACAACAAAAGAGACACGGGTATCCCCCAAAGACAAAGGTGAATCCTCCCCATTATTCCTTCCCATACAACATCCATGATGCCAGCAAAAATATTTGTGTAGAAATTAAGAGCAACATAGCAACACATAATAACACACAGAAAACATCATATGAATGCAAATATACACACAAAACTGACATAATCATTATTATACAAAATAATGGTACATCTCTCTACATTCAATACATTCATGAGGCCTCATAATATCGCATTGAGGTTCTCATAACGAGATTTTCAATATAGCATAACAGTCTCGACAACTATCTCCGCAATATCTCCAAGAATATCTGCATCCCTAACTTCACTCATTGTCCTCAAATTTGATCATACATAGACTTCTAGAATAAGTCTACTTACATTAATAATAATTTCATCATATAATTATCACAAGTATGAATTATTCCTTTATACTCCCCCCTTAMTGAATACTTGTGRTTCAAACCAGATATATGASTTGTCTTCATTTGTGTCTTTTGTATTCTGCATCACCTTTAGTCTTATGTATCCTCTCTASATCATCTTCATTCTTCTTCATMTKCATTTGTTTCTTCATTTGRCGTTGTCTTCATGAGCTATATCTGAGTCAAYCATCTGAACTGCATAWTTTTCATATCAAGGATTTCTAGSTTACCCTTGACCTTCCCATGGGTTTTCTAYGACTTACCCTCAACAAATACATCATATCCTGGRTTGTCTCRGCTTACCTGTAACCATTAGAAACTCAAATTGGTTTYRCATTGTCACCAACCATTCATTACATCAAGTGRTTTCAAYTGACCACAAACTTACATTTGACATTACAAAGTGGTTTTTRGGTTACCACGAACCAATAAAATGACTCAAATCAATGACTCAATAAACTAACAACTCTTTCTTAAACATGTACAACTGACTTTAATGACAACTGACCTTTGGGAGACCAACTAACTCATGAACTTTGTATGGGAGATATTGTCGTACATTTGAACACTTCAACCTGTAAAATCCTTTCAACATGAACATAACATTTTTCCATTCAGGAACATCTATCCATGAGGCTTTGAAATTTCTTTGTTCCAACACTTTTGATGATCGTGATTTTTAAAACCACAAATATTGCATGGATATAAATTCCAACATTTTTCTTTGGCATGTCCTATTCTTCCACATTGACTACAACATTCTTTCTTCTTCTACTCATGCTTTCTTACTTGGTTGGATGTTGTGGTTGTTGCACTAGGTTCATTGCTTTTGCTGCTACTTGTAGATGATTCATTTGTTGTCGATGATTCTGCTTTCACAAAGTTGATGTCACCATTGCTTGTGTTGCCTTCATAACCAAGGCCTTCATTTCTTGGTCTTACATATACTTGTATGAGCTTCTAGATACCTTGAGAATTCTTGCCTAAACCTTTACCATCATAACCCATTTTATTCAAAAGTTTTGAACCTATTCCCTTATTATGTTTTTCAAAGAAACCTATATTAACATCATCAATATCATCATGATCATCATCGTTTTGACCATCATCATTTGGAACATCATTTGGATCCTCCGAACAAGAGAGAGATATATGTACATCAACATTATTAATATCAACTAGAAAACAAGAATCACCCAAACTATCAATCTTTTGAATCAAGTCACTAGTATCACACATTGCATCACACTTTACTTTTTCTTGTTGCAGTTGTTTGACTTTATTTGCGAGTGCTGACAATACATTCTCATTTTCTAATTGTTCTTGTTATAGTAATTCTATCAATTTGTCCTTTTGATCTTCAATTTTAAAAATATCATCCATAAATTTATCTAATGATGTCAATTTTTCTTCTAGTGTGTCAATGAGTTGTGTAGCAAAACAAATAAATTCATGATAGAGTTCATTGTCTCGTGTCCTGAATTCTGCAACTTTTCTAATTATTGATTGATTTTGTTTTTGTAATGTATCTATTTCTTGCAAAGCATCTTCAAGGTCTTGTTGTAATAATTCAATTTCTTGATTAGTTGTTTGAAGTCTTTTTCCTCCTTTGCCCATTATGAATTATGGAATCACGCTCGCTTGTTGAAGAATAAACACAATAACCAGGGTGTCAGGTACAACCGATCATGCACCCATTACAATGCAATTCCAAATTGTGACCTCAACTTGACTCAACTTTAATGAAGCTTTTATTCACCAAATACCTCTCAACTTAACTTGACTTTTGACCCAATACATTAAAAAAACAACTTCAACTTTTACTCAAACTTCACTTTACAACCCATACTTGAACTTGACTCTCTAACTTGACATCAAACTCTTCAAATATTTATAAACTAAGTTGACTTTATCAACTCTATACGTCAAGAAATTTCAAAACCAAAATTCACTCTAGGTTTAAAATACTCTATAAACCAAAAACTCACTTTGATATCGATATTGACTTAACTTTATCTTGACTTTAACTTTGGATATCACAACAAGACTATACTCTTATATCCTTATATCCCTTAACTTTTACTTTTACTTTGACCTACAAAATTCACTCACACTTCCTAACTTTTGGACTTAATAATAACTTAACTTTAAGAGCACTTATCTCTCATAGCAACAAACTCCTCCACGACAGCTCGAGATATACCCCACTTGTTCTCTTCACAACAAACGATCATTTGGACTTTTACCATGAATTTTGATGTAACAAAAACAACTAAAATCACCACGTTCTTTGATGTAGGAAAAATACTTGTTACTGTCGTTTAAAATCGTAGACTGGTATTGACCACGCCAATATATATTCTCTCATAAACATAAAACATTAATTCTCTTTGTTGGCCACCAAATTAATAAAAAATTACAACCCTTGCCTTTTACACTTTGAAAATAATAATAATCAAGGATTATGTTCTAAATGAATATGTAGCATCAACAGTGACAATCTGCTTTTTCTTGACACACAAATAAACGGCTGTAACAAAGGCAACGCGCAAGGCAAAATCAACACATCATGCCAAAATCCTCGCTCCACATCTAGGCTCTGCGTCTCAGCTCATCAACTCATACAAGATCGTGTCTCAACTCGTCTTCATGTAGCTTGGAGGTCTATTCTTCTTTCCCTTTACAGTGCCAAACGACGTCCACTCCAAATTGAAATTGATTCGCAGGTTGCACCACACGCTTTATTCTCCAAACACTCTAAATGCACCAAATGCTCATACCAAACAAAGCATACGCACCTCCTCCACACTACAAAAAGTGATTAGATACCTTGAATCGGTCCTTCGCACGAGCACATAATTCTATTTTCCATGCAGCATATTTAGGAAATACATCCACGCAGCAGCAAAGAACATGGTAGACTTTGCTTCAAAAAACATGTCACAGATCGCTTCTGCAATAGGTGTGGGGCTTAAAATCATTCACTGTGTCAGGAATGCTTGGTCAGAATTCTATTGAACTTCCTTTACTTCATTTACAGTGTTCTTCCTCACTGAAAAACAGTGACATGACTGCAGATATTCCTACTTTTGGACTTAATAATAACTTAACTTTAAGAGCACTTATCTCTCATAGCAGCAAACTCCTCCACGACAGCTCGAGATATACTAAACTCGGTCTCTTCAAAGCAAGCGATCATTTGGACTTTTACCATGAATTTTGATGTGACAAAAACAACTGAAGTCACCACGTTCTTTGATGTAGCAAAAATACTTGTTATTGTCGTTGAAAATCGTAGAGTGGTACTGACCATGCCAACATATATTCTCTCATGACACATGGTTTTTGCAGATGGTTTTCTATTTCCAGTTAAGGAATTAGGGTTGTTGACTAATCCAAGTCATTGGGTTAGGGTTTTGGATGTCGTTGGCTCCTATATGTATATTGTATTGTAAAGAATGTGACGCAATCAGTGAATATAGAATATGTTGGTTTTTCCGATTTGGGTTTCCAGGGGGAAAATCTATGTGTAATGTTTGTATTTTCCATTGTATATTTTATGTTCTTTTATTGAAAACTTGTTTGTAGTAAATCATTGTACATGGTTAAAATCTACACCCACCCCATATCTTATAATTCCCAATGGAGAAATTTAAATCCCCACCAATAATAGTGTGACAATGGCTAATAAAAATCAACTTGAAGAGTTTATCCCAAAGGAAACTCTGACAGACTATGGGCCATAAAGGTTCAAGACCGATAGATCCTTCCTCAACTTCTATGAGTATAGGATCAATCCCAAGCCTGAATCAAATGACCATGAATTAAAGCAAGACAAAAATCTAGGATTCCATCTAGAGATTATCCCACTAGACCTACCCTTGGAATATGAATCGATGAACTCCCAACCGCGCAAATACTTAACTAACTATGCACATATCTTATTCCTTTCACCCATCAAATCTTGAAGTAAAAAGAATAGCAGGCTTTTGTGACTCCACCAACCATTTTAGGGTGAGTTTTTTAGTAGGGCTCTCTAACCTTGTACAATTTAAGGACATATAAATCATTAAGAGAAAATCCATGGGGTTTGGCTCACTCTAACCACCCCTTCGATAGATAATTGCTTGCCTAATGAACCTCTAACTGAGCCCACTCTTGGGCTTGAGATATACGAGATTTCCTACCTCTCGTTCCACCTATTTTCCCTTTTACAGCTATAGAATCCAAATCACCACCAATGCCACCCTTAGCATCCACGTACCCCAATTTTATACACCTTAAAAAATAACAAGGTTGACCTTCAAATAAAATACCCTCCCCTAGCTTCTAAGATCACAACAGAAGAGACACGGGTATCCCCCAAAGACAAAGGTGAATCCTCCCCATTATCCCTTCCCATACAACATCCATGATGCCAACAAAGATATTTGTGTGGGAATTAAGAGCAGCATAGAAACAAATAATAAGACACGGAAATCATCATATGAATGCAAATATACACACAAAACTCACATAATCATTAATATAAAAAATAATGATACATCTCTCTACATTCAATACATTCGTGAGGCCTCATAATATAGAATTCAGGTTCTCATAATGAGATGTAGAATATAGCATAACAATCTCCATAATATCTCCAAGAATATCTCCATCCCCAAATTCACTCATTGTCTTCATCTTTGATCATACGTAGACTTCTAGAATAAGTCTACTTACATTAATAATAATTTCATCATATAATTATCACAAGTATGAATTATTCTCTCATACTCCCCCTTAATGAATACTTGTGATTCAAATCGGATATCTGAGTTGTCTTCATTTGTGTCTTTTGTATTCTGCATCACCTTTAGTCTTATGCATCCTCTCTACATCATCTTCATTCTTCTTCATATGCATTTGTTTCTTCATTTGATGTTGTCTTCATGAGCTATATCTGAGTCAGTCATATGAACTGCATCATCTTCATATCAAGGATTTCTAGCTTACCCTTGACCTTTCCATGGGTTTTCTACGGCTTACCCTCAACCATTACATCGAATCCTGGGTTTTCTCGGCTTGCCCATAACCATTACAAAATCAAATTGGTTTCTCAATGTCACGAACCATTCATTACATCAAGTGGTTTCAACTGACCACAAACTTACATTTGACATTACAAAGTGGTTTTTGGGTTACCACAAACTAAAAAAATGACTCAATAAACTGAAAACTCTTTCTTAAACATGTACAACTAACTTTAATGACAACTGACCTTTGGGGGACCAACTATCTCATGAACTTTGTATGGGAGATATTGCCATACATTTGAACACTTCAACCTGTAAAATCCTATCAACATGAACATAACATTTTTCCATTCGGGGACTTCTATCCATCCACATTGTACTTGTATATGATTCTTTGAAATTTCTTTGTTCCAACACTTTTGATGATTGTGATTTTTAAGACCACAAATATTGCATGGATATAAATTCCAAAAATTTTCTTTGGCATGTCCTGTTCTTCCACACTAACTGCAACATTCTTTCTTCTTTTGTTCATGCTTTTTTACTTGTTTGGATGTTGTGGTTGTTGCATTGTTTCATTGCTTCTGCTGCTACTTGTAGATGATTCATTTGTTGTCGATGATTCTGCTTTCACAAATTTGATGTCGCCATTGCTTGTGTTGCCTTCATAAAAAAGGCCTTCATTTCTTGGTCTTACATATACTTGTATGGGCTTCTGGATACCTTGAGAATTATTGCCTAAACCTTTACCATCACAGTTACCCCTTTTATTCAAAAGTTTTGAACCTATTCCCTTAGTATGTTTTTCAAAGAAACTTATTTCAACATCATTACTATCATCATGATGATGATCATTTTGAGCATCATCATTTGGAAAATCATTTCGAGCCTCCAAAGAAGAGAGAGATATATGTACATCAACCAGAAAACAAGAATCACCCAAACTATCAATCTTCTGAATCAAGTCACTAGTATCACAAATTGCATCACACTTTACTTTTTCTTGTTGCAGCTGTTTGACTTCATTTGCGAGTGTTGACAATACATTCTCCTTTTCCAATAGTTATTGTTGTAGTAATTATATCAATTTGTCCTTTTGATCTTCAATTTTAAAAATATCATCCATAAATTTATCTAATGATTTCAATTTTTCTTCTAGTGTGTCAATGTGTTGTGTAGCAGAACAAACAAATTCATGATATAGTTCATTGTCTCGTGTCCTGAATTCTACAACTTTTCCAATTATTGATTGATTTTGTTTTTGTAATCTATCTATTTCTTGCAAAGCATCTTCAAGGTCTTGTTGTAATAATTCAATTTATTGATTAGTTGTTTGAAGTCTTTTTCCTCCTTTGCCCATTATGAATCGTGGAATCATGCTCACTTGTTGAAGAATAAACACAATAACCGGGGTGTCAGGTACAACCGATCATGCACCCATTACAATGCAATTACAAATTGTGACCTCAACTTGACTCAACTTTAATGAACCTTTTATTCACCAAATACCTCACAACTTAACTTTACTTTTGACCCAATACATTAAAAAAACAACTTCAACTTTTACTCAAACTTCACTTTACAACCCATACTTGAACTTGACACTTTAAGTTGACATCAAACTCTTCAAATATTTATAAACTCAGTTGACTTTATCAACTCTATACGTCAAGAAATTTCAAAAGTCAAATTCACTCTAGATTTAAAATACTCTATAAGCCAAAACTCACTTTGATATCAATATTGACTTAACTTTATCTTGACTTTAACTTTGGATATCACAACAAGACTATACTCTTAAATCCTTATATCTGTTAACTTTTACTTTTACTTTAACCTACAAAATTCACTCACACTTCCTAAATTTTGGACTTAATAATAACTTAACTTTAAGAGCACGTATCTCTCATAACAACAAACTCCTCCACGACAACTCGAGATATACTCCACTCGGTCTCTTCACAACAAGCGATCATTTGGACTTTTACCATGAATTTTGATGTAACAAAAACAACTGAAGTCACCACGTCCTTTGATGTAGCAAAAATACTTGTTACTGTCATTGAGAATCATAGACTGGTACTGACCACACCAATATATATTCTTTCATAAACATAGAACATTAATTCTCTTTGTTGGCCACCAAATTAATAAAAAAATACAACCCTTGCCTCTTACACTTTGAAGATAAGAATAATCAAGGATTATATTCTAAATGAATATGCAGCATCAACAATGACAATATGCTTTTGCTTGACACACAAATCAATGACAATAACAAAGGCAACGCACGAGGCGAAATCAACACATCATGCCAAAATCCTCGCTCCACATCTAGGCTCTGCGTCTCAACTCATACAGGATCGTGTCTCAACTTGTCTTCATGTAGCTTGGAGATCTATTGTTCTTTCCATTTACATCGCCAAATGACATCCACTTCAAATTGATTAGCAGGTCGCACCACACGCTTTATGCTCTAAACACTCCTACCAAACAAAGCATACACACCTCCTCTCTGCACACGCACCAAACGCAGTAGAGACCAAACATTATTTTCACATTGCACGGTGTCACCAGTCGCACCAATATGTAGTGGTTAGATAAGATAAATCCATGCTCCAGCAGTGATTAGATACCTCCACGCTCCACGCTACATAAAGTGATTAGATACCTTGAACCAGTCCTTCGCACGAGCACATAAGTCTATTTTCCACGTAGCATATTTAGGAAATATATCCACGCAACAACAAATAACATGGTAGATGTTGCTTCAGAAAACACATCACAGATCACTTCTGCAATAGGTGTGGGGCTTGGAATCATTCACTGAGTCAGGAGCGCTTGGTCAGAATGTTATTGAATTTCCTTTAGTTCTTTTACAGTGTTCTTCCTCACCGAAAAACAGTGACGCGACTGCAGATATCACTACTTTTGGACTTAATAATAACTTAACTTTAAGAGCACTTATCTCTCATAGCAAAAAATGCTTCCACGATAGCTCGAGATATAATCCACTCAGTCTCTTCACAACAAGCGCTCATTTGGACTTTTACCATGAATTTTGATGTAACAAAAACAATTGAAGTCGCCATGTTCTTTGATGTAGCAAAAATACTTGTTATTGTCATTGAATATTGTAGACTGGTACTAACCACGCCAATATATATTCTCTCACGACACATGGTTTTTGCAGATGGTTTTCTATTTCCGATTAAGGAATTAGGGTTGTTGACTAATCCAGGTCATTGGGTTTGGGTTTTGGATTTCGTTGGCTCCTATATGTATATTGTATTGTAAATAATGTAACACAATGAATGAATATAGAATATGTTGGTTTCCCTGGTTTGAGTTTCCAGGGGAAAAATCTTTGTGTAATGTTTGTATTTTCCATTGTATGTTTTATGTTCTTTTATTGAAAATCTGTTTGCGGTAAAATATTGTACAAAGTTAAAATCTACACCCACCCCATATCTTATAATTCCCAATGGAGAAATTTAAATCCCCACCAATAATAGTGTGACAATGGCCAATAAAAATCAACTTGAAGAGTTTATCCCAAAGGAAACTCTGACAGACTATGGGCTATAAAGGTTCAAGACCGATAGATCCTTCCTCAACTTCTATGAGTAAAGGATCAATCCCAAGCCTGAATCAAATGACCATGAATTAAAGCAAGACAAAAATCTAGGATTCAATCTAGAGATTATCCCTCTAGACCTACCCTTGGAATATGAATCGATGACCTCCCAACCGCGCAAATACTTAACTAACTCTGCACATATCTTATTCCTTTCACCCATCAACTCTTGAAGTAAAAGAATAACAGGCTTTTGTGACTCCACCAACCATTTTAGGGTGAGTTTTTTAGTAGGGCTCTCTAACCTTGTACAATTTAAGGACATATAAATCATTAAGAGAAAATCCATGGGGTTTGGCTCACTCTAACCACCCCTTCGATAGATAATTGCTTGCCTAATGGACCTCTAACTGAGCCCACTCTTGGGCCTAAGATATACGAGATTTCCTACCTCTCGTTCCACCTATTTTCCCTTTTACAAATATAGAATCCAAATCACCACCAACGCCACCCTTAGCATCCACATACCCCAATTTTATACGCCTTGAAAATAACAAGGTTGACCTTCAAATAAATTATCCTCCCTAGATTCTAAGATCACAACAAAAGAGACACGGATATCCCCCAAAGACAAAGGTGAATCCTCCCCACCATCCTTTCCCATACAACATCCATGATGGGAACAAAGTTATTTGTGTGGGAATCAAGAACAACATAGCAACAAACAATAACACACAGAAATCATCATATGAATGCAATTATACACGCAAAACTCACATAATCATTAATATACAAAATAATGATACATCTCTCTACATTCAATACATTCGTGAGGCCTCATAATATAGCATTGAGGTTCTCATAACGAGATATCCAATATAGCATAACAATCTTCACAACTATCTCCACAATATCTCCAAGAATATCTCCATCCCTAACTTCACTCATTGTCCTCATCTTTGGTCATACATAGACTTCTAGAAAAAGTCTACTTACATTAATAATAATTTCATCATATAATTATCGCAAGTATGAATTATTCCTTCATACTCCCCCTTAATGAATACTTGTGATTCAAACCAGATATCTGAGTTGTCTTCATTTGTGTCTTTTGTATTCTTCATCACCTTTAGTCTTATGCATCATCTTCATTCTTCTTCATCTGCATTTGTTTCTTCATTTGACGTTGTCTTCCTGAGCTATATCTGAGTCAATCATCTGAACTGCATGATCTTCATATCAAGGATTTCTAGCTTACCCTTGACCTTCCCATGGGTTTTCTGCGGCTTACCCTCAAATAATACATCATATCCTGGGTTTTCTCGACTTACCCGTAACCATTACAAACTCAAATTGGTTTCGCATTGTCACGAACCATTCATTACATCAAGTGGTTTAAGCTGACCACAAACTTACATCTAACATTACAAAGTGGTTTTTGGGTTACCACGAACCAATAAAATGACTCAAATCAATTACTCAACAAAACTGACAACTCTTTCTTAAACATGTACAACTGACTTTAATGACAACTGACCTTTGGGGGACCAACTAACTCATGAACTTTATATGGGAGATATTGTCGTACATTTGAACACTTCAACTTGTAAAATCCTTTCAACATGAACATAACATTTTTCCATTCAGGGGCATCTATCCATCCACATTGTACTTGTATATGAGGCTTTGAAATTTCTTTGTTCCAACACTTTTGATGATCGTGATTTTTAAGACCATGTTATCGCGCAGTTTGTATTTTAGGTCACAGGCTACAGGATAGTGGACAAACTGGCGTAACAGGAACCTTCCCCACCCACTGTCACCTCGATGGGGAGGTTCTTTCTGTTTAGGGAGGTTAGCCTAGGGGAGACGTCCCCGATAACCTGGGGTTTGAAGAGGCAAAGAATAAAAAGTCAAGAGTAAAGGTTTTCCCTCCTCGCAGGTCACCACCAGTATTAGATAATCCGGCTAATCAACCAATAAAGAAGTGAAGTCCCTGTTGAGAACACCTGCCCGGAACAAGACAATAACAGTACTATATGTATATTTGCAGGTTATAATTCAAAGGGTTAGTACTTCTTAACTATATGATTTCATTTAATAAGCAATATAATAGACAAAATGAGCTCAACGTTCTGCTAAATAGCCTATACAAGATCACCAATTCATCAATGTCTACAAAAAATGACCAAGCCAACAGTATTTTCAATCAACAATAGCTCAATAAATGCTTGACGTCATCATTAATTGCTTAATTACTAGTTAGAAGGCTTGTTGCGTCAAGTATGACGTCAGCCTCAGTTAGTAGCGTTAGGGTTAGTTAGGGTTTCAAAAACTAAAGTTATTTAAAAGATGATTTTGTACACTTCAAGCTCAACGTTGTAAGTCTAACCAATGCCTTAGGGTAAAATGGAGTCAAAAAGCAAGGATACAAGGTCTCGGGAGTATTTAAAATTCAGAGATTGGAAGGTAGGGTTCTATGGTGCTGCAATGGCAGGGCCCTAGAATCAAAACCCTAAGGGAAGGACGCTCATTCCGGTGTTGCTTAAGCAAGGCCTCATACTCCTTCCTCTTTCTCTAAATACACTTGGCAAAATGGCTAGCTCCAAAGTACATATTTAAGGGAGAAAGTGTTGCAGGGGCAAGGCTTTCAAACCCTAGAAGGTGAAAACCCTAGGTGTAGATTTAACTAGGCCTAGGACGTCTCCTCTTTTCAACCTATAACTTCAATGCTAACTCAGAAAAAGGGAGAAAAGTGTAGCAACGGCCAGGCTATATCTTCCTTTATCAATGCCTAGAACTATTTCTCAAACATGGGGACATATAGCAACGACCTACTAGTGTGCTTGCTACCTAGGGTGTCAAGATTAAGCAATATAATAGCAAAATGCAAGAGATTAAGCCTACAACCATTCAATTAAGAAGTTTTGCATGAAAAATTCACTTACATATCATGAAGAATGCGTAATCAAACCCTAGTTGTAAACCTTCCATGAGAGAAACACCATAAATGCCAAGAGAAATCCTCCTCCAAGAGTTGCGCCTCACTTCAAAAGACCAAGAGCACCAAACTAGGGCGCGAGTTTTGAGATCTCACAAGAGAGTGGGTTGTGTTATCCTAAAAAAAAGGGAAAAACGTCCTCAATATATACCAATCCATGACCTCTTAATTACAAAATAGGTCATTAAAACAGTCGACAAGGCTGACCACAAAATTTACATTGTTTTTACATTAAATGCTAGAAAAATGAAATAATATGAGCAAAGGTGGGACGCCAAGCCCTTCTGAGGGAGACGTTGGCCCTTTTTGGGCATATCCAGCATCCAGAAGCAAACATTAGCCCTTCTAGGGCTCCTCCAAGCTGCCACACATGCCAAATAGCCTCATCACACTGCCACACGCTCAAGATAACATCCAGGTCTCCTGAGTGACGTCCTTTCTATCAAAGGCAAACGTTCCATCTGCAGTGGGTGATCCCCCCTAGGCCGGGCTCTGCCAAAGTGTCCTGGGTGGAACGTCCTTCTTTCTTCCTGTGCAAAGGCTCATCATAACGTTGTCCTGTCTCTGCCATCCCAGCAACCATCTGATGGGCTCTTCAGCCCCATGGAGGTCCGAGCTAATCATCACCCCGTGTGCACCGGTCCACTGGTACCAGTCCGTCAGTCATGATCTTGCACATCAAAAATTGGCGAAAAAGAAGAAGGATGGGCCTCCAGGGCCATGCTAAGGACAATCCTGCTCTCGGTACTCCATGTCTAGGACCTGTGGGCCTCAAGACATGCTCTCCTAGTTATCCCTAGAAATCGGGGATAACATGTCCAAGATGAGCAGTTCCTTTCCAGATTCGGAAATCATAACATTGTCCCGTCTCAAAGAATCATCTAATGGGCTCTTCACTCTATGGATCCTGTTGCACCATATCCCTATGTGGGGACAACACTGGTACCACCCCGCTTCTGCAGGACTCAAGATGATCAAAAACTTCACTTCCCGTAATACCGCCTGGGATCATAGCAATGTCAATAAAATTTCTAACACAAACGGACAAATACATGCATAAAACCCTCTAGCATATCCCTCTAATAGCTCAAAGACATTACATTGATCTACTCTACAAAGTCGAAGAAATGTGACGTAACAACCCACTGGCTATGAATTGCGAAATTCTATAGAATATTATCATGCCATGTACATGAAGTGATATGGTCTAGGGATGTCCAGACATACAGGTAGAGTGAAACACAGGAGTGTATTGTATTAACTGTGGGTGCCTTTGTAGGAGGTGAGTTTTCAAAATTGGCCATGGATGTACCCTTTTCCAAGCCCCTTTACGCCTTTTTTCCTTTATTATTTGTTTTTTCTTTCTTTTGCTTCCGGTTGGTCAATCTGCAGGACACTCCGCCTTGAGCGGTGGAGAGGACCAGAGTCGACAAGCAGTACCCACCGTATTTTCAAGAAATGATAAGGTTGGCTCGTAATGAGACTCCTCCCTTTGGCTATGCAGTAAACCAGCGTCAGTCATTCCGGGCGCGGTGTGAGCCGTTTCCCTTGGCCATGCAACCAAAGGTCATTGCCCTGGCGTGGTGACCAGATAATGGCAATGTCATACTACTAGATACCTATGAACATAATGGGTCAGCTCGTGATGAGACCTCCCATCCTCTTGGTTAGGTCTTGTTTTATTGTTTTTCTTCGGGTCCCTTTTGTTTCTTGTCGAGAGGCATTTTATTGCCTTCTCGGGGATCCCTAGGCGAAGCATCTCTAGGTTTCATTTCTTATGGCTTTTATCTTTTACCAGTTGTTTTTACCCCCTGGGCCTTTAGCCCCTTCTTCCCACAGGACGAACTGTAACCCCTCAAGTAGGTCATCCTAATGCCCGGACTAGGGGAATGGGATGGATGTATGAGAGATAAGATGTAAAGTGATAGTATGGTGGCAGCAGACGATGGCTCTTCAAATCCCCCCTGGTGGCTAACCAAAACCCATGGATACAAGCTTTCTAGGGCACCCCGTTAATCCCCCCAACAATGGTCAAGTGGGTTAGCGTAAGATCCAAGCAGTAGTCAGAAATGTAAGGAACCTGATGCATATATAAGAAGGTTATAATGATCAAACATGACACATACCATGATACCTGGACCAATTACCTCATGGAGCAAGAGTCTTCTCTAATGCAAGTCCAAGTCGATGGTGATGGATGTTGTTGCTGCTGACAGGACAAATCTGGCGAAGAAGTAGAAGGATGGGCCCTCCAGGGCCATGCTCAGGTCAATCATGCTCTTGGTACTCCATGTCTAGGACCTGTGGGCCTCGAGACATGAACTCCTAGTTATCCCTAGAAATCGGGGATAACAGACCACAAATATTGCATGGATATAAATTCCAACATTTTTCTTTGGCATGTCCTGCACTTCCACATTTTTAATTGTGCACAAAGAATTGGAGCTAATGTTGAAGAGTTTAATGGAGCCAAATGAGTAGCTTCACCGATTCCCTCTAACGTTGTGTAATGATCCCAAGCCATTATGCAAGGATCATCACGGTTTTGGTGTCTTTTTAAAACTTTTTCTGGTTGTGGTATTTCATTAAACATTTTGTTGATCTACTTGTTTAGATGTGTTTAGATGTGTTTATATGTGTGTATGCAACAAATAACAAGAAGAGACAACCATGGAACATACCTCAACCACATGCAATATGATAGACAAGCCAAAACATCTCAAATAGCTTTTATTCATAAGATAGAGAAACCTACTACAATGAAGATGTCAATCTGGAATGCTCAACAGATGGCCAAGAAGATAAACAATAGAGCTGCTACAAAATGCTCCAATAGAAGACTCCAACACGCCTCCAAAGGCTGGATATACAATGAAGATGAATACAATAGATCTGGGCCGTAAGGATGCTAAACCCCCAAGTTGGAAGGTGCCACGCTCTGCTAGAATGTTGAAGCCCTCAATAATTCGGCCCTGCTACCAAAGGTGTCCAATCACCCCAAGAAATATGTCAACTGATAGATCGGGCAACTGTAAGGACAACCCAGATGTCCAAATCTCCAAATCCACTCTCAAACCCTGTAGATTTGAACTCCTCCATTGAATGGTGTGCCCCACTGGATGATTGAAACCCTAGATAATTCATCCTTGATGAAGGAGGCCTCCAAATGCTCTGAAACTCCCCAGGAATATAGATCGGGACACTGCAAGTCACTATGTGAAGTCTCAGGGTCAGATATGAAGTGTAACCCCTCCAAACTGACTAGATCTGAATCTCCAAAACGCTCTCCTTCTCTTCAATTTGTCCCACTGCTGTAAGAAATAATCTAAGCCATAAAAATCTCTCTGAAAGCACTAGGAATGATGGTGACGACCCTGCAAGAAGAACCCAGGTGATAGAATCTCCAAAAGCCCTGCCAATCACCTGCAATGAACTCTCCTCAATGGATGGTGCACCCCCCTTGCTGGAAACCCTCAACTGGTGCGCCCTCTCTCTACCCGCACAAGATACTGATGTGGAATCCTCCTGCAACTGAGTAGATCTAGAACTAGAATGGTGTGGGAGCGTATTGCAACTCTGAGACCAAGCTTGGGACAAGCTAGGTGGAATCTTTCACCACCGAATCGTCCTCTAGGGTTTGTTAAGTCAAAACCCTCAAAACCCCCAATGTTGGGCTTACTAGCTAGAAGCTAGATATCAAAAGATAAACAGACATGCATGATGAGTAGAGGCCCTTGCCTTCCTTTTATACTTTTTGGCTCACCTTGTCCCTCCAAAGTGACTTTCATTTTATTAATAATTAATTAATTAAATCACTTTAATTAATTAATTAACCTTTTTACCTCTGAAAATCTCCTTATCTCTCCTTGTGGCTTCCTTGGCCACTGAAAGTCACTTCTATCCATCCCATCCTGTAGTGTTTCTCCTCCCGATTCCAATGAGCTATTACATTGAGAGGTTCCTCCAAGTAATGTGCCCAAAATGACCTCTTCAGTGATCTTAATTAACTTATAGCTCAAAATAGTCAAAATCATGGAAATCGTCAGAATGGAACGAAACCAAAGCCAACCTGTGCGAAATGGCTCATAATGATGGAATATGATGATAAATGCCAATTGGACCCCACAATACCTCTCAAATACCCCTGTACTCGCTATAACATCCATCTGGCTACTCTGGTCATCATAAGACTCTGCCCTGTGATGATGTCCCAAAGTGGGGACATTACACGTTGATACTCCTTTCACTTAATTCAATCTTCCAATATTGATTGATTCAACAACTATTAAATCATTTGGTCTAGGACCTTGATTAGAGGTGAAATCCAAGGGTTTAGAAACCCCTAAATCATCATCCCCGACAATAGATAACTTTACATTATAGTGCTCACCCAACCCGTCATTCTCCATTATCTATTTTTTCTTATCAATGTGTATATCACAATCAAACACCAAGTGTCCATAACGATGGCATCACACACATTTGAAAGGCACACCACAATAATCAAGATCCTCATATATATTGAAACTCACTTTTTGCAGAGTCATGTCGATAGCTAAACCCTCCCTTGAATCAATACTCACCAAAACCCTAACACTTGGCACATTACTAGATTCAAGTGAAAAACTCATGTCTACATCAATAAAGATCCCTAGAGCATTTCCAATCTCTTTAAACACCTCGAAAGACCATAAATCAACGAACAATCCTAGTAATTTTACCCACACTGGAGTTATAGTCATTTTGTCATAATGCAAATTGAAAAATGGAGTCCAAGGTTTAAGAAAAAGCATGGACAAACCCCATTTCCAATGGTGATCCAAAACCTTATGTGAATCCTCTTCTGACCTAAAGATGAAACCCATCCAACCTCAGACCAACACAAAATATCTCAACAAATAACTTAAAATTGGCTCCCATGAATCTTTCAACCAACCCCTGAGATTCACTTCACCCATACACCACCCTACCAACTCTTTCAAAGATATATCAATAATCTCTTTTGTTTTGACATTGTCACCCAAGACTAGATGAACTAGAGATTTTTCAACTTGATACATTTTTTTTGCTTTTTCCCTTACTCGAAAACAACACGAGAACATTCCTCTCTCCTACTCCAAGATTTGATACGGTCACTTTTTCTGGACTTGAGACTTGTTGAGGCCCACACACCTTCTCCTTCTAAATATCACCCACTAAAATTAAACCCTTACATCTAATCCAACCTTCGTAGAACACCCGCTAGAACCCTAAATTGAAGGATAATTTAAACGATGAGCATTGACCACCATGCTATCAACCAACAAGTGTTTTAAATTACAGAAAATAGTTGGGTACACCAGTGAATGCTCCACTAGTGCCCTTCCTAAACAAGGCTTCAAATTATAATAACTCTTTGAAAACTCATTGTTTGAGTTAGGTTGAAAAACCCTTGACGCATTAAACCCTAAGCTCGTAATCAAAGAGACACTAGATGAAAAATAAGAAACATTCTACAAAGAATGAAACATGGAGGTAAAGGGAAAGGTTCTCAAGCTTTCCTCTACTTTGTACCAAAGATGAGGTACATTTATGTCAGGTTGACCACCCACGTGACCCACCAGAGCACTATCCAATGGATTGGTTGCCAAGTCATACCCATTTTAATAGGAAACTTTTCCAAGAATGTCCCATCCATTTGACAATAATATGTTTGATGCTTCACCCACTTTGACATCCAAAGCTAAAGTCTTTGTAGCCACAGAAAAGGACCTCAATGTAGTATTGTAGTAGACCCCTAGGGAGGATTTGGTAGGATTCTGCACTGACGCTGGAGAAGACCATATTTGTTGACCTTCATATGGTTCTAGTGAATAATCTGCTAGTCTAGATCCATGATTTCTTCATCCATCCCTCTCATCAAATCACGTCCTCGACCCTATCCAAGAGTTTAGTAAACCTATGTGAAGCATGTTTACTATCCAAACAAAGTTTGTGATTTCAAGTAAACATTATAAACATTATTGCCAAAACTTTGACCCATTGAAACCCCTAACAATTAAGAACATCAAAATGATACGTAAGTGGGAAATGAGAATGAATAAGTTGACAATAATGTGAGCAAAGAATCATTGTAAAACATTTTTTCAAATTTCAATTTGCTAAAAAAGGAAAAAAATTATGATTATAATTTTTTTTCTCCCATTTTATATTGGTTGTGAAGATTGACATAATGCAGCATATAAGCTCCAACATACCATAGTTCTTATCATAACAAGGTTGTCCATAAAGACGATAGCCCCCTATTAACATAATGGTTGATTGGTTGTGTGATGATTATGCTTGCTTGCTTAGCCTTCCTCTATCTACGTTATTAGCGAGTGTTATTGATCAAAGTAATAACAATCATATATGCATATTTTATGTAGCATTTTGAGATAACTTTCAAGACTAGAAAATCTCCTTCCCTCCTATCCTATATTTGTTGTGAGGAGTGGTCCACTGTAGCATATAGGTCTCAATATACCATAATCCTCATGCCAACAAGGACATCCACATAGGTAGTGTCCCCCCTACTAGTATAATGGTTGATTAGTTGTGGGGGGGTTACATTTACTTGTTTGACCTTGCCCTCATTCCTGTATGTGGGCCATGTGCATGTGTTTACAATGTGAATGTTAATAACAATAATAACAATAGTCCAATATGCTTATTTTGTTTGGCATCTCATAATAGCTTTTATGTCTACAAAATCTCTTTCCCCCTTATCCACAATGGTTGTGAAGGTTGGCCTATGGTAGCGTATAAACCCCAATATACCATGATCTTTATGCCAACATTGGCATTTACAAAAGCAATGGCTGCTTAGTAACATAATGGTTGATTGGTTGGGTGCTTATGCTTGCTTGCTCGACCATCTCATTCCTCCTTTGTGTGGATTGTATGGATGTGTTAATAAGATGAAGAATATTAACAAGAATACTAACAACTGAATATGCATATCTTGTATAGTGTCTTGAAATAACTTCTATGACTTATAAAATGTTCTTCACTCTTATCCCACTTTGGTTGTGAGGATTGGTCTGTGACATCATATAAGCCCCAATATACCAAGATCCTTATGCCAACAAGGGTGTCGATAGAGATAGTGCCTCCCTTACTAACATAATGATTGATTGGTTGTAGGGTGATCATGCTTGCTCACTTAACATTCCCCTCCTCCTCTTACATCTGTCTTGTGTGGTATCTTGGAATAACTTCTATGACTAAAAGATATCCCTCCCTCATATCCTACATTGGTTGTGAGTACTTCGTTGCTTGACCCCTACTAACACAACAATTGATTGATTACAAGGTGATTATGCTTGCTTGCTAACGTTCCCTTCCTTCCTCCTTCCTCCATTTAAAATATGTATATTAACAACACAAGTCTGCCATAGTTTGGTCTAGGGTGCATGCTCCTCGTATGTGAGATTTATTGAATGTAATGATTGATTATATCAAATATTGTTGATATAGCCTTTAAGTAAATTAATAACACAAATAATACCTATAAAATACACTTATTATACCAACTGCCATACGATGGTATATAACATTCTATATAACATCAATTATTATACCTGCCGCTTGCGGTGGTATATAGCATTCGATATGCTATTGACCGCATATTAGTTGGAGTTTGACCAAAAATATTTGGAGCTATTCCAAAGGTATAATTTTATGCATTGATTTTTTTTTGTTTTTTTTAATTATTTTAAAACATTTATCTGAAATGTGATTCACTGTGCAAATGAACCTCTTATTGCCGCAATGGTGACAGAAGGTTGCAGTGAAAAAAATGCAAGTTGAATGTTCGTTTATGCTTCCTTCTACATGTGTAAAGAAAATGTACCAAACCCTTGTAATCACGAGGCAGAGCGTGTGCGTACCGACTTCTGCTACTTGTTATGCAACCCCTGCTTTTGTTGTTGGATATACTACCAGTGTAGAAGGTAAACAACTAGCTGGCACGATGCATAATCCAGGTGGAAAAATAAATGACATAGCAAAGGAGGTGGCGTAGACGTCATCGGTTATTTTGGCAATTTCTATTTATAGGCCAGCCTTTCCCTTTTCTCCGTCTCTCATGTTCGACTGGTCAATGACTGGTCAGACTCTTTCTCTATTTTCTTTCAAAGCTTTTAGATGGTGGGTTTCCAAAACAAACCCCCAAATCCAAGAGAACGCTTGGTGCATCGATGGATTTTGGCCTTGCTCCACTTGAGTGTCAAGTTTGGCCAATTTTTATTAACTACAAACCTTCCGTATAACCTTGGATTTACCGGAAAACGTTTTTTAACCTGTAAATCTTACTATAGAATGCTTGCGAAAGTTCTAATTGTGACTAAGGTATTGCAAAGTGGAGCCTGCATATTTGTTGGAATAATATTTCAAACGCCAAACCCCATGTCTTAACCAGCAATACAACCAGATTTCAAACATGGAACAACATTTTTCTAGATCAATGGCATATGTGTAGAATAAGTTTTATCGGTTGTCTTTAATAATGGGAGACGAGTTCGTTCCAAAAGGATTTTCCATCAGACGTCTCACGCTCGATTCCTATCTGCAACATGGATGAAAAGCAACCGACTTCTGAAGCAGAGGGCCCACCATCGAGACCAGCTAGAGGGGGACCAACTAGAGACGTGAAGCAACTATTTTGGGATCATCGACAGAGGGGGAACAACTAAGAACAGAGGGCCCGCCATCGATAGCTGGGAAGTTTTGGAGCTGGGCACCAACAACTTCACTTTGCACAGGTAGTTCTTGGATTTTCAAAAGCCCTTTGACTTGTTTCCTGCATTTATTTCCAACTCATAGCTAATCAAAGAGGTTAAAAAATAACGAGGGTTGTGCCCATCGCATTTTCGAAATATCACTGTGGTTGACAAGTAGATTCCAGTGGATAAATGCACAAAACACAAGACGGAAATGGCGTGTTTTGAGTATTATTTATTATTTATTTATTCTGCACGAGAGGCCATTTCATTCCCTAATCACATGACCTCATCATGAAATTCCAACCAAACATTGAATCTGTGCACCGTGGTCCAGAAGCGAATATACAAGGACAATGGGTAGAGCAACAAACAGGGACAGGGACAGGGACAATGTTCTAACAGAGGACAAGGACAATGGTGAAAACTTCAAACTGAGGACAGGGACGATGGTTTAGCAGAGAACGGGGACAGTGGGAAGAGCAACAAGTTTTCAATGGTTAGACCAACAAATATTGAAGGGTTAAGCATAAAACAAAGGGTCAGTTTTGGGCAGAGACTTTGATTTCCCTTAATATCATCATGGTAATGGGACAAGAAACTTTAGAACCCGCAGAAACAAATGATATAGGGCAAGTGAAAATTGCCTCATTAGCCAAAACTGGGAAGTGGGTTTGGGTTAATGCCAAACAGTACCGGGGCATTTTAAAACGAATACTAGCTCGTCTAAAGTGGGAGTAGACAAGGAAAAAAATGTCTCAAAGAGAAAGCACTCGGGTCCTTCGCAAGAAACAACATTCAAACAAGTCCTCTTTGCAAGCATGTGGCAACAAGTCCAAAGGAAAAGGAAAAGTCATTGGTGATTATGCCTTATATAGTCCCACATCCACACCTCTCACTTGGTCATTTGATCTTTATGTGAAACAACTGTTAAATGTAAAAGAGAGGTTGGAAGTAGTAGAAGCTAAAGAGATGGAAAGAGATTGTACAATCCATATAATAACAGCTAAAAACTAGGCGTTAACAGAAAGCAACAAAGTTATGAAGGAGCAAGTGTCATTGCTACAGGAAGCTCTCCGAATAGGGAAAATAGAATGGCAACGCATGAAAGCAGAAGTGCAAAACATGAAGAAATTTGCAGTGGAGAATACAGAGGTGATGAATGCAAAACCATGCCAGGATAAGGGTAAAGTAGTTGCCCAAATAGACAATAATGAAGAGAGATCAAGAGAAGAGAGGAAAGGAGATTCCACAAAACTCTCCAAAACCTGGGTTCAAGTTGTTAGCAATTCTACTAAGAGGGAAGGAGAAACAAACATTCAGATTGACAACATGCAAGATAGAGAAAGCAAGGAAAGACAGGATAGAGCAACAAACATAATTATTAAGGGGTGAANAATAATAACAATAGTCCAATATGCTTATTTTGTTTGGCATCTCATAATAGCTTTTATGTCTACAAAATCTCTTTCCCCCTTATTCCACAATGGTTGTGAAGGTTGGCCTATGGTAGCGTATAAGCCCCAATATACCATGATCTGTATGCCAACATAAGCATTTACAAAAGCAATGGCTGCTTAGTAACATAATGGTTGATTGGTTGGGTGCTTATGCTTGCTTGCTCGACCATCTCATTCCTCCTTTGTGTGGATTGTATGGATGTGTTAATAAGATGAAGAATATTAACAAGAATACTAACAACTAAATATGCATATCTTGTATGGTGTCTTGAAATAACTTCTATGACTTATAAAATGTTCTTCACTCTTATCCCACTTTGGTTGTGAGGATTGGTCTGTGACATCATATAAGCCCCAATATACCAAGATCCTTATGCCAACAAGGGTGTCGATAGAGATAGTGCCTCCCTTACTAACATAATGATTGATTGGTTGTAGGGTGATCATGCTTGCTTACTTAACATTCCCCTCCTCCTCTTACATCTATCTTGTGTGGTATATTGGAATAACTTCTATGACTAAAAGATATCCCTCCCTCATATCCTACATTGGCTGTGAGTACTTCGTTGCTTGACCCCTACTAACACAACAATTGATTGATTACAAAGTGATTATGCTTGCTTGCTAACGTTCCCTTCCTTCCTCCTTCCTCCATTTAATATATGTATATTAACAACACAAGTCCGCCATAGTTTGGTCTAGGGTGCATGCTCCTCGTATGTGAGATTTGTTGAATGTAACGATTGATTATATCAAATATTGTTGATATAACCTTTAAGTAAATTAATAACACAAATAATACCTATAAAATACATTTATTATACCAACTGCCATACGGTGGTATATAACATTCTATATAACATCAATTATTATACCTACACTTGCGGTGGTATATAGCATTCAATATGCTATTGACCGCATATTAGTTGGAGTTTGACCAAAAATATTTGGAGCTATTCCAAATGTATAACTTTATGCATTGATTTTTTTTTTGTTTTTTTAATTATTTTAAAACATTTATCTTAAATGTGATTCACTGTGCAAATGAACCTCTTATTGCCGCAATGGTGATAGAAGGTTGCAGTGAAAAAAATGCAAGTTGAATGTTCGTTTATGCTTCTTTCTACACGTGTAAAGAAAACGTACCAAACCCTTGTAATCATGAGGCAGAGCGTGTGCGTACCGACTTCTGCTACTTGTTATGCAAACCCTGCTTTTGTTGTTGGATATACTACCAGTGTAGAAGGTAAACAACTAGCTGGCACGATGCATAATCCAGGTGGCAAAATAAATGACATAACAAAGGAGGTGGCGTAGACGTCATCGGTTATTCTGGCAATTTCTATTTATAGGCCAGCCTTTCCCTTTTCTCCGTCTCTCGTGTCCGACTGGTCAATGACTGGTCAGACTCTTTCTCTATTTTCTTTGAAAGCTTTTAGATGGTGGGTTTCCAAAACGAACCCCCAAATCCAAGAGAACACTTGGTGCATCGACGGATTTTGGCCTTGCTCCACTTGAGTGTCAAGTTTGGCCAATTTTTATTAACTGCAAACCCTCCGTATAACCTTGGATTTGTCGGAAAACGTTTTTTAACCTGTAAATCTTACTATAGAATGCTTGCAAAAGTTTCAATTGTGACTAAGGCATTGCAAAGCGGAGCCTGCATATTTGTTGGAATAATATTTCAAACGCCAAACCCCATGTCTTAACCAGCAATACAACTAGATTTCAAACATGGAACAACGTTTTTCTAGATCAATGACATATGGGTAGAATAAGTTTTCTCGGTTGTCTTTAATAATGGGAGACGAGTTCGTTCCGAAAGGATTTTCCATCAGACGTCTCGCGCTCGATTCCTATCTGCAACATGGACGACAAGCAATCGACCTCTGAAGCAGAGGGCCCATCATCGAGACCAGCTAGAGGTGGACCAACTAGAGACGTGAAGCAACTATTCTGGGATCATCGACCGAGGGGGAACAACTAAGAACATAGGGCCTGCCATCGATAGCTGGGAAGTTTTGGAGCTGGGCACCAACAACTTCACTTTGCACAAGTAGTTCTTGGATTTTCAAAAGCCCTTTGACTTGTTTCCTGCATTTATTTCCAGCTCATAGCTAATAGATGAGGTTAAAAAATAACGAGGGTTGTGCCCATCGCATTTTCGAAATATCACTGTGGTCGACAAGTAGATTCCAGTGGATAAATACACAAAACACAAGACGAAAATGGCGTGTTTTGAGTATTATTTATTATTTATTTATTCTGCACGAGAGGCCATTTCATTCCCTAATCACATGACCTCATCATGAAATTCCAACCAAACATCGAATCTATGCACCATGGTCTAGAAGCGAATATACAGGGACAGTGGGTAGAGCAACAAACAGGGACATGGACAGGGACAATGTTCTAACAGAGGACAAGAACAATGGTGAAAACTTCAAACTGAGGACAGGGACAATGGTGAAAACTTCAAACTGAGGACAGGGACGGTGGTTTAGCAGAGAACAGGGACAATGGGAAGAGCAACAAGTTTTCAGTGGTCAGACCAACAGATATTGAAGGGTTAAGCATAAAACAGAGGGTCAGTTTTGGGCAGAGACTTTGATTTCCCTTAATATCATCATGGTAATGGGACAAGAAACTTTAGAACCCGTGGAAACAAATGATATAGGGCAAGTGAAAATTGCCTCATTAGCCAAAACTGGGAAGTGGATTTGGGTTAATGCCAAACAGTACTGGGGCATTTTAAAACGAATACTAGCTCGTCTAAAGTGGGAGTAGACAAGGGAAAAAAGGTTTCAAAGAGAAAGCACTCGGGTCCTTCGCAAGAAACAACATTCAAACAAGTCCTCTTTGCAAGCATGTGGCAACAAGTCCAAAGGAAAATGAAAAGTCATTGGTGATTATGCCTTATATAGTCCCACATCCACACCTCTCACTTGGTCATTTGATCTTTATGTGAAAGAACTGTTAAATGTAAAAGAAAGGTTGGAAGTAGTAGAAGCTAAAGGGCTGGAAAGAGATTGTACAATCCATATAATAACAACTGAAAACCAGGCGTTAGCAGAAAGCAACAAAGTTCTGAAGGAGCAAGTGTCATTGCTACAGGAAGCTCTCCAAATAGGGAAAATAGAATGGCAACGCATGAAAGCAGAAGTGCAAAACATGAAGAAATTTGCAGTGGAGAATACAGAGGCAATGAATGTGAAACCATGCCAGGATAAGGGTAAAGTAGTTGCCCAAATAAACAATAATGAAGAGACATCAAGAGAAGAGAGGAAAAGAGATTCCGCAAAACTCTCCAAAACCTGGGTTCAATTTGTTAGCAATTCTACTAAGAGGGAAGGAGAAACAAACATTCAGGTTAACAACATGGAAGATAGAGAAAGCAAGGAAAGACGGGATAGAGCAACAAACATAATTATTAAGGGGGTGAAAGATTATGAGAAAAATGAATGTACTCTTGACCTTGCAAGAGACTTCTTGAAAGACAAGCTCCAATGGCAAGGACAAATATGTCAAGCATGGAGAGTAG
>SNQJ01S0067681.1:30657-49594 GCA_010110895.2 Picea sitchensis | reverse complement strand
GATGGAGATTAATCATGAAAGAAATATTTGTGAGAGGATTTGTAGAGATATCACTTGATAGGTGTGAGCACATGGTTGTAACCAAATGAGACATTTGTGGATCTAGGAGAGATTTGTGGATCTAAGTTATCTTAAATTTTTGAACAAATAGGAGTGCCTCCTCCATTTCAAGGAGAGGACTCTTGGAGCATTGTATCCAACTTATGATGGAATAAGAATCAAGTTTTCTTTTCACATCAGTTTCCATTCTCTAGATTAGATTTAGAATGCTTTAGTTTATGTGTTACTTTGTTCTTGGGAGAATTGAGCTCACTCCAAATAGATCATAGTAGAATTTTCTTCTTGTTCTAATGCTTTGAATAGGTTTATATGTTTTATTGTTTTTATTAGAATTATTTGATGATCTTGATTGTTGATAGGTTATTTGAAACATTCCGAGAAGATCTCCTAAAATGGATCTAGTGTTTTCATGCCTGCAACAACTAATCCTTTTTTTAGTGTATTTATTTTCAATGCATGAGTGTTTACTTGATGATCTTGATTGTTGATGGGTTATTTGAAACATTCCAAGAAGACCTCCTGTAAGGGAGCTAGTGTTTTCTTTCCTACAACAACTAAGTCTTATTAAATGGAATAATGAAAGTTAGGATTTGATTGAATTTTCTTAGATTAGAGTTAAATGCCTACTCATATATTTTGTTGGCGTCATCACAAGATTATGAGCATCCAGATTGATAATTAAATAGAAGCAATTTAAGCAATTGAATTTCCCCAACGGTAGGATGGATAACAACAACTAAGTCTTATTAAGTGGAATGAAAGAGTTAGGATTTGATTGAATTTTCTTAGATTAGAGTTAGATGCCTACTCCTGCATATATTTTGTTGGCGTCATCACAAGATTATGAGCATCCCTGGTTGATAATTAAATGAAAGCAATTTAAGCAATTGAATTTCCCCAACAGTAGGATGGATAACGTACATGTGATGAGACCAGTTGAGTAGCCATAGGATGGTCATCCTATATTGGAGTGATGTTATAACACCTAGAGGATGATATGGTGGTCCTTTGGATGGAGTGATGGTATGATACCATGGTCCTCCTGACTAGAGTTGATGATAGGTTGTCCTCCTAGATTGGAGTGACGTTATAACACCCAGATGATGATATGGTGGTCCTCCGGATGGAATGATTTTATAACATCATGGTCCTCTTGACTGGAGTTGACGATAGGTGGTCCTCCTGGATTGGAGTGGTGTTATAACAACTAGATAATGATATGGTGGTCCTCCGAATGGAGTGATGTTATAATTCCATGGTCCTCCAGAGTGGAGTTGATGATAGGTGGTCATCTAGATTTTTGTGATGTTATAACACTTAGATAACTATATGGTGGTCCTCCTTGATTGGAATGATGTTATAATGCCATAGATCATGATAAGGTGGTCCTCCTATATTGGAGTGATGCTATAACACCTAGACAATGATAAGGTGGTCCTCCTAGATTGGAGTGATGGTATAACACCTACATAATGATGGAATAATCCTCCTTGTGGAGTGGACATGATGCCTTGAAGTGTTGGCCAAGCAAAACCTTTCCTATGATGTAAGAAGTCAAGTAAAAGTTATAAAGTTCTGAAGAAAATACCAAGCTAGACGTTGGTTATGTGAAGTGCAAGTTGACAATAATGAAAATTCATGTATGAGTCATGCTGGATGTCTATATATATATATATATATATATATATATATATGAGTTACTTTAATGATTGTAACATATTTCTCTTGGTCTTGCACACTTGGTTTTTCTCTACAGTTGTCTGGGGAATTTCACTACTACTGTTCTTTCTCCTTCTAGGGTTTGTTATGTCTTTGTCATGCTCATTGGAGACTCAATATGAGATGTGTCATGTCCTTGGACGCTCGCTATCACTTGAATATTGTCCTTAGAAGTTCGCTATGGATTGTGTCTTGTCCTTGCAGGCTTGCTATGACTTGTGTCTTGTTCTTAGAGGCTCGCTATAATTGTGTATTTTCATTGGTGGCTTGTTATAATCTTTCCTTGCACTCTAGAGGTACTCGCTATGTTTTGTCAAGATGCAACAAAGATATGGTTTGTTGTCTATGAGTTATGCATTACATGGTCTTGCATCTCTCCTTTGGCCTAGGGTTTTTCGAAGAGGACTTGATAAAGCCATGATTGGATATTGATTTATAAGGAATTTATCATAGTGAAATGTTGGTAATTTATAAGTGTGCTATGACCGATGGGAGCACAAAATAACTCAAGCTACATATAAATAAACAACTCAACATGAGAAATGAAAATTGACAAATTAGCATAACAATATCCAACTAAGTTATTGAAAGTCAACTAACAATACCTTATTCTCCATCCAGATAACAAAATTAGACCACTTCTTGTCTTGTATCATCTTGAATTCTAATTGTGATGGATAATGGCCATATTGTTGCTCCTGTCAAAACATGGAAGATGGACTAGTTAAAGTAATTAATATCCAGTCATTTACGATTTTGTACAAAATTAAAAAAAAAATATCATTTTAGATATTAAATATACTTACAAATTTGCATATTAAGGATTCCTCACTGGACTTCCTCCATGCATCCGCTCTATCATATGATTTCACAAGATATTTCCATACTTTCACACTTACATCAATTGGCCTTCTTTTGTTTATTAGATCGGGAGGAATTTCTTTTATCTTTTTCATTTGGTTGCAACGAAATATCTTGGAATTTTGAGTCATTTGTTTTTTAATCTTCTTTACTGACCAACCTATCCCAAATTCAGTCTCCATGTTATGGATGACTTATTTTTGAAGGTGCATGGGTATCTTCGAGAATGGAAGATGTAGATGCTCTTTGAAGCATTGAAGGCATGATTCATTCAACCTATGCATCAACACTTTCCTGGCATGTGTCATTCTCATGTTCCCGGAGACAATATCATATTCTACCTCAGTTTCATATGTACCAATGAAATATGCATAACATGTACTGGTGGTGGAAGAAATTTGTGTCCCAAGAGTGGTTGGGACATTGGACATCTATGCTCCCTGTTAAACATTCTTAGAGGTTATTGTGATTAATTTTCTCCTTGATCTTTTGCACGATCCGAGAGATGATGGGGAATCAATTGATTCCATTTGAAAAGGTTTCTTTGGTTGGACTGTTTCAGTGCCTTTAGTAGATAATTATTCCACATATTTGGAAATCATGGACAAGTCCATACCTTCTAGTTTCTTCACTGATTCTACCCCCAATAAAGAAGCCATTGCCTCTTTCAGTTTCTCATTGTTATGTCCCTATATATGTACAATAAGTTTCTTATTTTAAATTTAAAAAAAACAAATAAACCCCATATATATAGAGCAAATTTATTCTTTTATAATTTTGAAATAAAAAATTAAAAAATACAATTCAAACCGGCAATGGAAACATGTACAAATATATAAATTGAGTATTAAATACCCCATTCTGGCAAGAATCAGATCCATTTCTCATTTCCCTCTACTTCTTGACATTTTTTGGCGTCTTAGGGCGAATTTGTTTCCTCCAAACTATGGAAAATCCCTTCTGTTTGCTCTGTATGTTTTTCTCCCTTCCCTCTAACTGTTATAAACAAAATTAGTGTGAAATATATCGATATGGGTTTGATTTTGTGTCTATGGTAGTGGGTGAATGACATTTACAAATTAACTTTGTGACTACTAGAGGCCGAATCACACCTAGAAATCAATTTTGTTTTAGTGAAATCCACAACATGGGAGGAGGAGTGTATCAAGATCTCTTCCCAACATCAATAGGGATCCAATTGATTAGTTATTTACTTTCATAGCCTCAAGGAATTGTCATGGTCTACTCCAACTCTGTGCAAAAGTTCGAAGCTCCCTCGATTTTTGATTGTGAGTATGAGAATGGAAAATTGGTGAATGTTTTACATTGGTAAATGATTTACATTCATTGTGCAGGTTTTTTTTTTTTTTTTTTACCATTTTGTTTGAATAGTCGACGCTAAATTGGGTGCCATTACGACCGGATTTAGCACCAACTATTAGTAAAAAATTTAATCATTTTGGGGCGTGTTGACGAGCGAAATTGACCGCTCATCAACTGGAGGAGTGAATCCGGTCCGGGGTTGTCTAAATAACCCAATCCATTTGGATTAATCCACTCCAACAAGTTTAGCAGCTCCATTGGCCGATCTGAATCCTAGGAAAGTGAAAAAAACTAGACTAAAGAAACTAACTAAGTGAAAAAAAACAGCTGCTGCAACTATATACAAGTCTAATATATATTCACAGTTTGCTAATTAATATTAGTGAAATAGTAATCCTACTCATTAAATATACAGTGTATTGATATGATTAAATCTCTGTTATCTATACAGTATTCACAAAATGCAAATTTTGATCGAAATCTGCAAAATCATATATGAATTGTCTTATGACAACGAAGGTAGTATTTTTATTTTTATTTTTATAACTTTTATGAAAAAGAAATGAAATGACAGCTATCTAACTAAGCAATAAAAATAACAATATGTACTATGTATCTAAACTACAAAGAATTCTTACATTAATTAACTATTAAAATGAAAATAGCAAACTGACCTGAAATTATCATCTCCTACTCGTCCTGTACATAGCATCTGCGTTCACTGTTTGATGAGGCCAACCCGCACCAAATTTTCCAATACCTCACGTAAACAAGAAGCAACAACTCTTTTGAATGCTAACGACAGAACATGTAAAGGATGTAGCAACAACAATTTTATAATTTACAAATGATTACATTAAGATAAATTTCACTGCAAAGATTTGTATATATCTGCTCATTTAACAAAGAAGATTAACCTTCTGTTCATTAAATTGAAACAGGATAATTGTTGTATGTAAAATGAGAGACATCAAATATGGACACTATTTAAATCCCATCAACCTGTAACAAATTATGATATCTAAAGTAGTCAAAAATTTGATTACAAATTGAAATGAACAAAAACTTGAACACAAGTATGATATATTGAAGCTAAAGCCGTACAAACATCTACTTTCATTCGAGTCAAAAGAATCATCGATCCATAGTCTCTGCTCCCAAGAAACAATGGTCTTTGTTTACAAAAATAATACATATATAAAGGCCACAGGATGAAAACATTCCTTGTGGAAATTATCAAAGTTGTTGCAAAAATTATGGGAATACAATCTCCCAAATTCCTTTTTCTATCTAAGACTAACAACCTAATCCAAAAGTATGTAAAGAAAAAGCATGTTCAAAGATGCCACTGTCGATCCAATCTCCTTTAAAATTCATGTATACCTATCAATGCACAAGAATACATGATTTTCAAATTGTATTTTAGTTGTAAAATCAAAACAATTCAAATTTTCATAACTAGATACAAAATCTCTCGATTCTGTAGCTACTTATTATTATAAACAACTTCATGTTTTATCAATTAAATCTAAACAGAAATAGATGCGATTGAGAAAAAAAATACTTTATGCTAATTCAAAACAAAGAAAATCATTCTTGAAATACCATACCTCGGTTTTAGGGATTCGATTCGATCAAGCTATTTTTGAATTAACAATGGCAATGGTCGCCTCTACATTTTTGAAAACAACAAAGTCTGTGGTCTTCTACCTTTTATCATTAGCTAGCAACCTGTCATTTTCTATGGTTAGCACATTTACTCGGTCCTCCAAGGACTTGATTTGGGATTGGATGAAAGGGACGTCTGCATAATATCAGTCGATCCATGACTTGCATTCATTGCACTGTGGTTGATTAGGCTGTGCATTCACAGGTGAGGAACTTCTAAATTGACCATCAGTTCCTATGTCAAGTTTGATCCCAGGGTAGTTAGGGTTGTCTTTAAGACATGGTGGGAGGTTTGTCACATAGTCATAGGGCTTGACTGAACAAAGGTTGTGTGAGTATGGATACTCCTCGCTTAGAAACCGTTCGATTTCAGAATCAGAATATTCACTTAACAAGATTGGTTTCTGATCTACATTTTCTTTAGGTTTGTTACAAGTGCACCTTCATACCCAGCGCACGACCTTTTTACCTTTTTAATTGATATCATTATTGATTTTTCCCTTTTACTTTGCAGACCTCTTAACAGGCTTACCAGTGTCTTTTAGACATGAGTCAGGCAGGGTGTCGGGTTGGGTAGCGTTCGGGTAGGTTGAGGGTTCAACAGAGGGTAAGAGTGTAGGAGGGGGAATAATAGGCCCGACAAGGGTTTCTGCAACAATGGTTTTATCAACTTCTCCTATTTTAGGACTAGAAAAACCATTCCTCAACAAGAAAGCGTCCCAATAATTGCCACTCAACCTCAACTGATGAATCACAATAATTTTAATTAAACAGTGGTGGAAGAGGCTAGAGTCGGCTTCCTCCCTCTTGAAATGTTTAGCCATTTTATATAAACTCCGAAGGAGGAAATGTGGTATATTTAAAGGAAAATCTATGAAACTCATGAGCAGCCATAGGTGGTATAGGAAAAATAAACCGTATCTACCTTGGCATGTAATGAATTGCTTGATAATAGCCAACAAATCATGCCATTGAGATTTAAGAGTTGTAACCGACATACCTTTGTCTCAACTATTGATCTTCCTTGAGGTAAACTGCAGTGGCCATGGTACTTCATCAACCTTCGAATTTTTAAACCATTTTTTCCCTTCAGCTGGCAGACCAGTGGCTAGGCAAAGTAAATCCTCATTCAATTTGAGTTGTATGTCCCCAACTTTGGCCCTGCATCCATCGAATGTAAGTACAAATTGATGAGCGAATGCCAGGTTGAAACCCTCAAACTTCTCAATAAAAAACCTCCAACCATTCTTCTCTAGGTCCTCTCGGGCGTTATCAAACAAAAACAAAGTTTGGACACCATTGGGCTCGATTCGCACTACAGGAGCCATAGCTGATAGCATAAAATCAACAAGTTAATCGGCGAGAGGGTTTGAGAGGGTAGAGATAGAACCATTTTTCCCGCAGCTTCCCCAAAACAAGTAAAGGCAGCCCAAAATGCAAGATAGAGTGTTAATGCTTATGCGTGCAAGGGTGGTGGAGTAAATTGGGACCATGCAAAAATATCATGTCGGGTTGTACAATCAACGGTGCCTTGGTACATTCAAATCACAATAGTGTATATCCAAAAGAATTTTAATCAACATGTCAAATGAATTATCACATAACCATTGAAAACCATGATATACATAACCAAAAATCGATCTGAATGTTAAATAAACAATGGCATTTTCACGATTTAAAAGAAACTCCAATATGTCGAATATTGCATCAACGATTACATCAAAGACACCAATATGTCAAATAACCATTGCATCAATGAATTTATAAATCGAAACCATATTAACAATAGTCAAATGCAAAGTGAGTGGTGGTTTGATACATATGAAATCAAGGTTTTTTTGAGACCAAGGAGTGGTAACCAGGTTCAAGCAGGTTCATGATAAACCAAATGATCATTAATCCTTTGATGTAATCAACATGAATTCTAATTGTGGGTTTCCACACTTGTAGTCGTGAAAATGAAAACGAAAAGCAAGTGTGCAAAAAGCGAAGAATGATGAGATCATTTAAACAGTTGCGTCGATTAATGAAGGTTTGAAAACCTTGTGTAGGCAGCTTGTAGAAAAGATAAAGATTAATATGGCTGCCAACAATGGCGACACACTGGTAGAAGCAGTTACCTCCTCCAAACGACAAAGTCCAGATTAGGATAATGAGAAAAACTCCAACTCAAAAACAACCAGAAAACTGTTCGAACATCATCATCAATCATAAAAAATTCTAGTTTTAGATTGCTTGTTATTTAAAAGATGAAAACTGATGACAATCTAAACAAAAGCAAGTCACGATATTAAGGTTAAAATCGCAAAAATTGTTGACAAAGCCACTGCTGCCAGCAGGATTCCATAGCCTCGAAAGGGTTTCCATTTAACCCACTCCAATATCTGTATCCTTCTAGGAAGTTCTAGATTAGAACGAAGGACATTTAAGGTCAAGAGATTCCATATCTGAAAATTTTCATATACACGACATTGCTTCGCTGCCAGCGGGCCTGTTCAGTACCCCGACAAAGTTATCTTGGCATCATGCATGCATTTACCTGCTGCCAGCAGACCTGTTCAGTATCCCAGCGGGTTTACAAGCACTTCCCACAACTCTTTAATGATTTATTTGGTTTTTAAAGATATATAATTGAGTGGGGTGATGCTGAAAATTATGATATTTTGGACATATTTTAATAAATTACAGACCCTGAGATTTTTTTTTTTGTTTTAAACTGTCCTTCATTAAGATCTAGAGATAGTTTGTTAATAAACTGACCTTCGGAGGCAGGGAGACATCTTATGAGTTGTTCTCTTAAGGAACAAGGACAGCGTAAGAAGAAAATGGATGATCGTGACAGGCTTCAATTACAGATTGAAATCAATAAACTCCTTTCAAACAACAAGTTTTTTTTAACATGGCTGTAAATTTCAGAAGCATATCATAATTGATGTTTAAACAAACTTTCAATAGTCATTTCAGAGGGGAAATTTTTCTGTTCTCTTTGTCTGAATAGTTCATGATACAGGTATATGTATTTCAAAAGTAAAAATAGGTAAGCATAAGGGATAAATCAAAACCAAAACATCAAAGAAAAATGAAAAGAAAACAAAGGAAAAATATTTACACAATGTACATAGGGTTGTCCTCAAGTGAAATGCCTTTTTAGAGCTTGGCCATTCACCGGATAGGTGTCTGGCTATCCCTCTAGACTCTGTAATTTGAAAGAGCTGGGACCCAATTTCTCAGCAATAAAAAATGGTCCTAGCCATAAGTTCTGAAACTTCGTATGCTCTCCCTTTCCCTCATGTGGTTTGTCCCATTTTAGGACAAGGTCACCTACTTCAAAGTTCCTGTCAAAGGTAGAGTTGGAATCAAACCAGATTTTAACCACTAGTTGATGCTGATCCAACTTCCGTTTTGCTTGAGCCCTTACCTCTTCTAGTTTTAATAATGCGTTAATTCGATTCTCCAAAGGGGGGCATTTCTCTTCTTGTATTTTCTGTGATAGTTGCAGTGAGGGAAGAAGAATATGTGGTGGCAGAATTGCTTCTTTGCCACAGACGAGAAAGAAGGCAGAGTTACCCACAACAGTTTTCGGAGTTACTCTATCAGCCCAGATTGCGTTTAACAGTGCATTATGCCAATTTTTGTGATTTTCAGATACCGTTCTCTTGATGATTTTAATCAGATTCTTATTAGTTGATTCTACCAATCCATTGCCTTGAGGGTAATAGCTAGCAGAATATTTTAATTTAATTCATTTTTCTAGAGCGAACTCACTCATCTCAAGAGACGAAAAATAGGAAGCATTATCGAATACTAAATAGTCAGGGATACCAAAACGAGTAATAATATTTGAATTCAAAAAGGAAATTACCTGATTGGTATTTACAGATTTTAATGGGGCAGCCTCGGACCACCTGGTGAAGTAATCCGTGACTGTTATGATAAAATTATGCTGCTGTGAGGATGGCAGATTGATCGGGCCTATAATATCAAGACCCCACTGTTGAAAAGGGGAGTCTACTGAAACAAGCTGTAAAGGGAAGGTTGGTTTCTTTATCCGCCCGGATGCATTTTGACAAATAATACACTTGTGACACAAGGCATGAGAATCTCTAAAAAGTGTAGGCCGGTAATAACCTGCTCTTAATACTTTATGGGCAGTGGTATCCCCACCAAAATGCCAACCGACCTCTCCTGCGTGCAATTCTAATAAGACCTTTTCTGCTTCATCTTTCTCAAGACAGTGCATTAGTACTCCATCAATATTTTGACGAAATAGAATACCATTAATCAACTGAAAGGAGGAAGATTTCAATCTTAACACTCTTCTTTTAGTGGGATCTAGGTGATAGGGGGCTGACCCATGTTCAAGACATAATTTTATATCATCATACTAGGGGCTAATAAGGTTTTGTGCACAACAGATTAAATCTTGGTTGTGCTGTCATGGATATGACACATTGTTTTCCTCTTGTTGTCCTGTCATTGAGTCAGCGACTAACTTGCATAGCACTTGGCCTCTCACTATTTGTGCTGGGGTGATTTCTATGTCATACTCTTGTAAGGAGGTGACGTAGTTTGGCCTCTTTACACCTAGTTCTTTGTGCACTAACAGATTTTTGACAGTCGGGTAAGGGAAAATAATTTTCATCCTAGATTTCAAAAGATAAGATCGGAAGTACTTTACTGCTTTAAAAACAACATAGGCTTTCTGATCTACTGCTGGGTAATTGAATTTTGTGCCTTTGAAGGCTGAGCTCATAAAGACAATTGGGACTTCATTGTTTTCAGCATTCTTTTGAGTTAGGACAACAGCGTAGGAGTGGTCAAAAGCAAATGTGTAGAGCGTGAAGTCTTGTGAAAGGTTAGGGCTCATCAGCGAAGGAGAGTCTATTATGGCCTTTTTTATTGAATTAAAAGCTTGGTTTTCTAAGGGTCCCCAATGATATTGTACGTCCTTCTTTATTAAGTTCTTTAAAGGTCTCACCATTTCTGAAAAACTAGGGACGAATCTCCTGACAAAGTTTATCTAGCCTAAGAAAGACTGCATAGACTTTTTTTATGAGGGAGGGGGGAGTTTTGAGATGACTTGAGTCCTTTCAGGGTCGATAATCATCCCTTCACTTGATACAATAAATCCTAAGAGCTTACCCTCTTCTACTGCGAAGATAGATTTTTTAGGATTCAAGGAAATGTCGTACTTATGACATCGCTGTAGAACGGCTCTCAAATGAGATAGATGATCAAATTTATTTTTCCAGAATACAGTAACATCATCTAGGTAAACTACAAAAGATTGATTTATTAAGCCACGAAAAGCGATGTCCATCACTCTCTGGAAAGTAGCACCAACATTAATGAGTCCAAAGGGAATTTTCCTATAAGCGTAGGTGCCCCATGGAGTGCAGAAGGTAGTTTTAAGTTGGTCTGGAGGAGACATCAGGACTTGGTTATACCCTGAAAAACCATCCAATAAGGATAATATTTAAGAGCCGAATACATGTTGAAGGATCTGTTCCATGGGTGGGACAGGGCAATTGTCTTTATCAGATGCTCGATTAAGGTTTCGAAAATAGACAAATAATCGGATTTCACCACTCTTCTTCCGGATAGGGACCAGATTAGAGACCCATTGCATGTGCCTAACTGGGAAAATTATCTTAGCATTCAGGAGCTTATTTAATTCTTTTTTGACGATCAGTTCGAGTTTAGGGTGCATTTTTCTTAACTTTTGTTGAAACGGAAAGGTTTGGGGTTTCATAGGAATGGCGTGTTGTATGATGTTAGGATCAAAGGTTTTTAGGTTGTCATACGTCCATGAAAAAACATATTTGAATTCCTTAAACAATTTAATAAACATGGTTTTCTCTTTTTCAGAACACCCCACCCCTAAATTAATGCAATGTGGATAGTCATTAGTTCCCAAGTTTACTTTTTGATACGATAAAGAGGAACTATTTGTTTTACAGTTGACCGATTTTTTGAATTTGTCTTGAAGATCATAAAAATTTTCTAATCTAACTATAGATTTAGGGATAGAATTTACCATGTTCGATGAAGATTCAGGAGATCTTGGATCTGGTATTACCGTGAAATCGCGAAGATTCTCTTCATGAGGGCATTCGTCGATCATTGCACCTTGGAAAGTTTCTTCCATATGAAGGAAACTAATAATTTGTTGATCGTCGTCAAAGACTCCCCAATTTGTGATGTTGTCAGGAACGGATGGCCTAAACAACAGTTCGATAGAGAATGCATTCGGGGACAAGCCTTCTGTAGGAAAGATTTTCGAAGCTATGTTAGCTAACAAATCAGCTTCCAAATTATTCAATCTAGGAATAGAATTTATGTTAAAAGAAGAAAACTTATTCATCAAATTCCATACCTCAGATTGGTAGCTTTTAAGATGCGGGGATAAACAATGGTTAGAATCTCTTACCTGTCTAACCACAATTTCCAGATCGCCAAAGATAGTCAAATTTTGAATGTTCATATCTAATGCTTTCCTGAGGCCCTGCAATAAAGCCTCATATTTTGTTGTGTTGTTTGTACATTCAAACTCTAACCTGCATGCAATCAGGATTTTGTTACCTGCTGGATCAATAATAACGCAGCCTGCACCAGCTCCTTCCTTGGACTTTGACCCGTCAAAGTAAAGAGACCATATTTGATTTTTGTCGGGTGCATGAGACCATTGGGTAGAAATTGTTGGATGCATATATGCCACAATTTTGGACTATCGCTCCGGGTTAGTGATAGCTGAGGTCTTGGCCATGAAATTGTCGTAAAAGGTATCCATCCCTTGTATTTTGGGTGAATCAATAGAAGGTGTAAATGGTTCATTGGTATCATTTAAATCTGTCACTATGAACTTTAGGTAACGTTCACGATTTACCTTGATTTTGTTTGGCTTTCCATTCTCGGGTAGCCACAAGTGAGACCAATCTGTCGTGAAATAGCCGTGTAGCTGCTCTGACTAGTCTTTGCTTAAAAACAAACCATAAACTTATGGAATATCCACAACAATAATATCAATCACTTGATGAACTTTGGGGTTAGACGATAATCTTATCAACACATTCCTTAATTCGTCTATAACTTTAACACTAGTTCGATCAAGTTGGATGATCTTTAAGGTGGATGGTTCAACTTCAACATTAATCTTCTGACACACAGACCATGGAATTACATTGGATGACGCTCCTAAATATACCATGCAATTGTGCACGTTCGTATTAAAGATTTCAAAAGTTAACAAAAATGGAGGGACGTTTCTACGAGTACTAATGGTGGAAGCTTGTTGCTTTTTACTCCTAGCCTCTAAAACTTATTTATCTACATTTGTTACATTATTTACAGGAAGGTCCTTTTTCTCGTGAGGATTAGAATTATTCTTAGCAGAGGCCTTCTGAGGGACTTTTAGGTTATTCTGAAAAGATTTTTTACTGCTTGGATTCCCGTTCTTGTTGTTCTCTGCGATATTCTGTACCATTTTTTGTAGCAGAAACGAGAATTTTAATAATTCATAAACATAAATGTTAGCCCTTAACTTTTTTCAGATCTTCAACCAAATCATAATCTAAGTTTGGGTTTACATGACTATGTTTAGTCTCAACTGGTTTAGACTGTTTTGGGGGCAAAGTCGTGGTGTTTTCAAAAGAAGGCTTGTTTGTTGTCTTACTCCTAGTATTGTAGGGATATATTGTCTCAAAATTAGCTTGAAAAATGTTATTCAAGAAGTGTCCAAAAATGTTCAGAGAAGATTCATCTTCTTCAACTGTCTCTTGTTCAACTACTTCCTCAGGGATCTCAGGGGGCATCAAGTTATCCTGGGCTTCTAGAATCATTTGAATGGTGAATTGTAGGCTTTCTAGATTTAAGCCTTCAGTATTTGAATTAGGTCGGTTGGTGGGAAAAGGCTTCCTAAACGGGGGTTTGTAAGGCCCTTTGCTCGAAGAAGCTTCTTCGGCCGTCCTTTTCAAATCTATAACTTGATTTCATAGTTTTTGAATAAATTTTTGTAAGTTTTCTAAATCTGAGCTTTGAGGTTGCGTTCTGTTTTGGGCAGGTCTAGGGAGGATTTCGATTTTCTTTTTGGAAGATGAACTAGTCTCTATTTCGTTGCTAGTAGTGTCTTTTAACCTGAGGATGTCTTTCTCAATCTGAACAGCCTCTTCAAAGGCCTCTAACAACGTGGATTTCTTAGATCTCTTTACCCAAATGGCTATACTTTGATGTAAGGCTTTCGTATAATATGCTATGATAAGATTCTCAGCAGGCATCGAATCTGTAGGGATTCAGTTCTTTAGTGTTATGAATATTTGGTTAAAGTCTTTGATTTTCTCTTTGAGATTCATTCTTAAACTAGAAATCTCCATGACTAGAACTTCCGGGGACTTGTCGTCTCCAAACTTCTCAAGAAAAAATTATTCAAACTTGTCCCATGACACAATGGTATGGGCTTGTTGGAAAAAGTACCAGGTAGAGGCATTGCCCTCGAAAGTGTAGGGGAAAAATCTACAGACTACATCTTCGTGCTCGATATTATGGAGCCTAATGGCTAACATAAACTTTTTAATATGATCTTCGGTGATCTTTTTAGAGTCCGGGTCAAATTTAGGGAGCCATTTCTCCGAGTGTTTAGGTAAGGGATGCTGAGGCCTAGGTAAACTACTGCATCTTGGTCGAGCCAGGGTTTGGCAGGATTGTTCGGGTTGGCCATTGGTGTGGGAAGTGTCGAAGGCTGGGATGAGGAACTGCCTTCGTCAGAAGATTCTTCAGTAGAGGAAGAAGGGGATGAAGGAGGTGGTGAGGGTGGTATTCCAGATCCTCCTGCTGTAGGAGTGAGGATTGGATCTGTGGGGTTTAAAGTGATTTTAGTGCCTCCTAGTTGTTCTTTGATATCAGAGAAATCTAACGGTTGGTCTAAAGGTTGGTTTGGTTTCCTTAATCGGGCGAAGGCACTATGTGTTCTTATGAGATATTGGTGGTCAATCTCTTGTACATCACCACCTGTAGGATTTGGGGTTACTGGTTCAACTGTGATCCGTAGATCATTGTTTGATGTGGTTGTTGTTTGAGGGATGATGTTTTCATTTGAATGAATTCTTGTCACTATAGGTGAGAGGTTGGGTGGTGGAGGAGTCTTATGACTGCCTCGTGCCATTAATAATTTTTAGGCCCTCCTACTAGCGCCATTTGTTGACGGGCGAAATTGATCGCTTGTCAACTGGACGAGTGAATCTGGTCTGAGGTTGTCTAAATAACCCAATCCGTTTGGATTAATCCACTTCGACGGTTTTAGCAGCTCCATTGGCTGATCTAAGTCCTAGGAAAGTGAAAAAAACTAAACTAAAGAAACTAACTAAGTGAAAAAAAACATTTGCTAGAACTATATACAAGTCTAATATATATTCATAGTTCGCTAATTAATATTAGTGAAATAGTAATCCTACTCATTAAATATATAGTGTATTGATATGATTAAATCTCTGTTATCTATATAGTATTCACAAAATGCAAATTTTGATCGAAATCTGCAAAATCGTATATGAATTGTCTTATGACAGTGAAGCTAGTATTTTTTTTTTTTTTTATAACTTTTATGAAAAATAAATGAAATGACAGCTATCTAACTGAGCAATAAAAATAACAATCTGTACTCTGTATCTAAACTACAGAGAATTCTTATATTAATTAACTATTAAAATGAAAATAATAAACTGACCTGAAATTATCATCTCCTACTCGTCTTGTACATAGCATCTGCGTTCACTGTTTGATGAGGCCAACCCGCACCAAATTTTCCAATACTTCGCGTAAACAAGAAGCAACAACACTTTTGAATGCTAACGACAGAACATGTAAAGGATGTAGCAACAACAATTTTATAATTTACAAATGATTACATTAAGATAAATCTCACTGCAAAGATTTGTATATATCTGCTCATTTAACAAAGAAGATTAACCTTCTGTTCATTAAATTGAAACAGGATAATTGTTGTATGTAAAATGAGAGACATCAAATATGGACACTATTTAAATCCCATCAATCTGTAACAAATTATGATATCTAAAGTAGTCAAAAATTTGATTACAAATTGAAATGAACAAAAACTTGAACACAAGTATGATATATTGAAGCTAAAGCTGTACAAACATCTACGTTCATTCAAGTCAAAATAATCATCAATCCATAGTCTCTTCTCCCAAGAAACGATGGTCTCTGTTTACAAAAATAATACATATATAAAGGCCACAGGATGAAAACATTCCTTGTGGAAATTATCAAAGCTGTTGCAAAAATTATGGGAATACAATCTCCCAAATTCCTATTTCTATCTAAGACTAACAACCTAATCCAAAAGTATGTAAAGAAAAAGCATGTTCAAAGATTCCACTGTAGATCCAATCTCCTTTAAAATTCATGTATACCTATCAATGCACAAGAATACATGATTTTCATATTGTATTTTAGTTGTAAAATCAAAACAATTCAAATTTTCATAACTAGCTACAGAATCTCTCGATTTTGTAGCTACTTATTATTATAAATAGAATTGTGTTCTATCAATTAAATCAAAATAGAAATAGATGTGATTGAGAAAACAAATACTTTATGCTAATTCAAAACAAAGAAAATCATTCTTGAAATACCATACCTCGGTTTTAGGGATTCGATTCGATCAAGCTATTTTTGAATTAACAATGGCAGTGGCCGCCTCTACATTTTTGAAAACAACAGAGCCTGTGGTCTTCTGCCTTTTATCATTAGCTAGCAACCTATCATTTTCTATGGTTAGCACATTTACTCGTTCCTCCAAGGACTTGATTCGGGATTGGAGCAAAGGGACGTCTGCATAATATCGGTCGAGCCACGACTTGCATTCATTGCACTGTGGTTGATTAGGCTGTGCATTCATAGGTGAGGAACTTCTAAATCGACCATCAGTTCCTTTATCAAGTTTGATCCCAGGGTAGTTAGGGTTGTCTTTAAGACATGGTGGGAGGTTCGTCACATAGTCATAGGGCTTGACTGAAAAAAGGTCGTGTGAGTATGGATACTCCTCGGTTAGAAACCGTTCAATTTCAGAATCAGAATCTTCACTTAACAGGATTGGTTTCTGATCTACATTTTCTTTAGGTTTGTTACAAGTGCACCTTGATACCCAGTGCACAGTCTTTTTACCTTTTTAATTGATATCAATGTTGATTTTTCCCTTTTACTTTGCAGACCTCTTAACAGGCTTACCAGTGTCTTTTAAACATGAGTCAGGGAGGGTGTCGGGGTGGGTAGCGTTCGGGTAGGTTGAGGGTTCAACAGAGGGTAAGAGTGTAGGATGGGGAATAATAGGCCCGACAAGGGTTTCTGCAACAATGGTTTTATCAAATTGTCCTATTTCAGGACTGGCAAAACCATTCCTCAACAAGAAATCATCCCAACAATAGCCACTCAACCTCAACTGATGAATCACAATAATTTTAATTAAACAGTGGTGGAAGAGGCTAGAGTCAGCTTTCTCCCTCTTGAAATGTTTAGCCATTTTATATAAACTTCAAAGGAGGAAATGTGGCATATTTAAAGGAAAATCTATGAAACTCATGAGCAGCCATAGGTGGTATAGGAAAAATAAACCATATCTACCTTCGCATGTAATGAACTACTTGATAATAGCCAACAAATCATGCCATTGATATTTAAGAGCTGTAACCGGCATACCTTTGTCTCAACTATTGATCTTCCTTGAGATAAACAACAGTGGCCATGGTACTTCATCAACCTTCGAATTTTTAAACCATTTTTTCCCTTCAGCTGGCAGAACAGTGGCTAGGCTAAGGAAATACTCATTCAATTCGAGTTCGATGTCCCCAACTTTGGCCGGCATCCATCGAATGTAAGTGAAAATTGTTGAGCGAATGCCAGGTTGAAAGCCTCAAAATTCTCAATAAAAACCCTCCAACCATTCTTCTCTAGGACCTCTCGGGCGTTATCAAACAACAACAAAGTTTGGACACCGTTGGGCTCAATTCGCACTACAGGAGCCATAGCTGATAGCATAAAATCAACAAGGTAATCGGCGAGAGGGTTTGAGAGGGTAGACATAGAACCATTTTTCCTGAAGCTTCCCCAAAACAAGTAAAGGAAGCCCAAAATGCAAGACAGAGCATTAATACTTATGCGTGCAAGGGTGGTGGAGTAAATTGGGACCATGCAAAAATATCATGTTGGGTTGTACAATCAACGACGCCTTGGTACATTCAAATCACAATAGTGTATATCCAAAAGAATTTTAATCAACATGTCAAATGAATTATAACATAACCATTGAAAACCATGATATACATAACCAAAAATCGATCTGAATGTTAAATAAACAATGGCATTTTCACGATTTAAAAGAAACTCCAATATGTTGAATATTGCATCAACGATTACATCAAAGACACCAATATGTCAAATAACCATTGCATCAATTAATTTATAAATCGAAACCATATTAACAATAGTCAAATGCAAAGTGAGTGGTGGTTTGATACATATGAAATCAAGGTGTTTTTGAGACCAAGGAGTGGTAACCAGGTTCAAGAAGGTTCATTATAAACCAAATGATTGATAATCCTTTGATGTAATCAACATGAATTCTAATTGTGGGTTTTCACCCTTGTAGTCGTGAAAATGAAAACGAAAAGCAGGTGTGCAAAAAGTGAAGAATGATGAGACCATTTAAACAGTTGCACCGATTAATGAAGGTTTGAAAACCTTGTGTAGGAAGCTTGTAGAAAAGATAGAGATTAATATGGCTGCCAACAATGGCGACACACTGGTAGAAGCAGTTACCTCTTCCAAACGACAAAGTCCAGATTAGGATAATGAGAAAAACTCCAACTCAAAAACAACCAGAAAATTGTTCGAACATCATCATCAATCATAAAAAATTCCAGTTTCAGATTGCTTGTTATTTAAAAGATGAAAACCGATGACAATCTAAACAAAAGCAAGTCACGATATTAAGGTTAAAATCGCCAAAACTGTTGACAGAGCCACTGCTGCCAGCAGGCTTCCATAGCCTTGACAGGGTTTCCATTTAACCCACTCCAATATCTATATCCTGCCAGGAAGTTCCAGATTAGAACGAAGGACATTTAAGGTCAAGAGATTCCATATCTGAAAATTTTCATATACCCGACATTGCTTCGCTGCCAGTGGGCCTGTTCAGTACCCCGACGAAGTTGTCTTGGCATCATGCATGCATTTACCCACTGCCAACAGATTTGTTCAGTATCCCAGCGGGTTTACAAGCACTTCCCACAAC
>SNQJ01S0067681.1:10196-30534 GCA_010110895.2 Picea sitchensis | reverse complement strand
CAGACCCTGAGATTTTTTTTTTTTTTTTTAAACTGTCCTTCATTAAGATCTGGAGATAGTTTGTTAATAAACCAACCTTCGAAGGTAGGGAGACATCTTCTGATTTGTTCTCTTAAGGAACACGGAAAGCGTAAGAAGAAAATGGATGATCGTGACAGGTTTCAATTACAGATTGAAATCAATAAACTCCTTTCAAACAACAAGTTTTTTTTAACATGGCTGTAAATTTCAGAAGCATATCATAATTGATGTTTAAACAAACTTTCAACAGTCATTTCAGAGGGGATTTTTTTTTGTTTTCTTTTTCTGAATAGTTCATGATACAGGTATATGTATTTCAAAAGTAAAAATAGGTAAGCATAAGGGATAAATCAAAACCGAAACATCAAAGAAAAATGAAAAGCAAACAAAGGAAAAATATTTACACAGTGTACACAGGGTTGTCCTCAAGTGAAATTATTTTTTAGAGCTTGGCCATTCACCAGATAGGTGTCTGTCTATCCCTTTAGACTCTGTAATTTGAAAGAGATGGGACCCAATTTCTTAGCAATCAAAAACAGTCCTAGCCATAAGTTCTGAAACTTCGTATGCTCTCCCTTTCCCTCATGTGGTTTGTCCCATTTTAGGACAAGGTCACCTACTTCAAAGTTCCCGTCAGAGGTAGAGTTGGAATCAAACCAGATTTTAACCACTAGTTGATGTTGATCCAACATCCGTTTTGCTTGAGCCCTTACCTCTTCTAGTTTTAATAATGCGTTAATTCGATTCTCCAAAGGGGGGCAGTTCTCTTCTTGTATTTTCTGTGATAGTTGCAGTGATGGAAGAAGAATATGTGGTGGCATAATTGCTTCTCTGCCATAGATGAGAAAGAAGGCAGAGTTACCCACAACATTTTTCAGAGTTACTCTATCAGCCCATATTGCGTTTAACAGTGCATTATGCCAATTTTTGTGATTTTCAGATACAGTTCTCTTGATGATTTTAATCAGATTCTTATTAGTTGATTCTGCCAATCCATTGCCTTGAGGGTAATAGCTGGCAGAATATTTTAATTTAATTCCTTTTTCTAGAGAGAACTCACTCATCTCAAGAGATGAAAAATAGGAAGCGTTATCGAATACTAAATAGTCAGGGATACCAAAACGAGTAATAATATTTGAATTCAAAAAGGCAATTACCTGACTGGTATTTACATATTTTAATGGGGAAGCCTCGGACCACTGGTGAAGTAATCCATGACTATTATGATAAACTTATGCTGCTGTGAGGATGGAAGATTGATTGGGCCTATAATATCAAGACCCCACTGCTGAAAAGGGGAGTCTACTGAAACAAGCTGTAATGGGAAGGCTGGTTTCTATATCCGCCCGGATGCATTTTTACAAATAATACACTTGCGACACAAGGCATGAGCATCTCTAAAAAGTGTAAGCCGGTAATAACATGCTCTTAATACTTTATGGGCAGTGGTATCCCCACCAAAATGCCCACCGGCCTCTCCTGCGTGCAATTCTAATAAGACCATTTATGCTTCATCCTTCTCAAGACAGCGCATTAGTACTCCATCAAAATTTTGATGAAACAAAATACCATTAATCAACTGAAAGGAGGCAGATTTCAATCTTAACACTCTTCTTTTAGTGGGATCTAGGTGATAGGGGGCTGACCCATGTTCAAGACAGAATTTTATATCATCATACCAGGGGCTAACAAGGTTTTGTGCACGACAGATTAAATCTTGGTTGTGCTGTCCTGGATTTGAGACATCCTTTTCCTCTTGCTGTCATGCCATTGAGTCAGCGACTAACTTGCATAGCACTTGGCCTCTCACTATTTGTGCTGGGGTGATTTCTATGTCATACTCTTGTAAGGAGGTGACCCAGTTTGCCCTCTTTTCACCTAGTTCTTTCTGCACTAACAGATTTTTGACGGCCGGGTAAGGGACAATAATTTTCATCCTAGATTTCAAAAGATAAGATCATAAGTGATTTACTACTTTAAAAACAACATATGCTTGTTGATCTACTGTTGGGTAATTGAGTTTTGTGCCTTTGAAGGATGAGTTCATAAAGGCAATTGGGACTTCATTGTTTTCAGCATTCTTTTGAGTTAGGATAGCAGTGTAGGAGTGGTCAAACGCAAATGTGTAGAGCGTGAAGTCTTGCGAAACATTGGGTATCATCAGAGAAGGAGAGTCTATTATGGCCTTTTTTATTGAATTAAAAGCTTTGTTTTCTAAGGGTCCCCAATGATATTTTACGTCCTTCTTTATTAAGTTCTGTAAAGGTCTCACCATTTCTAAAAATCTGGGGACGAATCTCCTGACAAATTTTATCTAGCCTAAGAAAGACTGCATAGACTTTTTTGATGAGGGAGGGGGGAGTTTTGAGATGACTTGAGTCCTTTCAGGGTCGATAATCATCCCTTCGCTTGATACAATAAATCCTAAGAGCCTACCCTCTTCTACTATGAAGATAGATTTTTTAGGATTCAAGAAAATGTCGTACTTATGACATCGCTGTAGAACGACTCTCAAATCAGCTAGATGATCAACTTTGTTTTTCGAGAACACAGTAACATCATCTAGGTAAACTACGACAGATTGAATGATTAAGCCTCGGAAAGTGATGTCCATCGCTCTCTAGAAAGTAGCACCAACATTAATGAGTCCAAAGGGAATTTTCCTATAAGCGTAGGTGCCCCATGGAGTGCAGAAGGTAGTTTTAAGTTGGTCTAGAGGAGACATCAGGACTTCGTTATACCCTGAAAATCCATCCAATAAGGATAATATTTCAGAACTGAATACATGTTGAAGGATCTGTTCCATGGGTGGGACAGGGAAGTTGTCTTTATCAGATGCTCGATTAAGGTTTCGTAAATCGACACATAATCAGATTTCACCACTCTTCTTCTGGACAGGGACCAGATTAGAGACACATTGCATGTGCCTAACTGGGAAAATTATCTTAGCATTCAGGAGTTTATTTAATTCTTTTTTGACGGTCGGTTCGAGTTTAGGGTGCATTTTTCTTAACTTTTGTTGAAACAGAAAGGTTTGGGGTTTCATAGGAATGACGTGTTGTATGATGTTAGGATCAAAGGTTATTAGGTCATCATACGTCCATGCAAAAACATCTTTGAATTCCTTAAACAATTTAATAAACACAGTTTTCTTTTTTTCAGAACACCCCACCCCTAAATTAATGCACTGTGGATTGTCATTAGTTCCCAAGTTTACTTTTTCATAAGATAAAGAGGAACTATTTGTTTTATAGTTGACCTATTTTTTGAATTTGTATTGAAGATCATAAAAATTTTCTAATCTAACTATAGATTTAGGGATAGAATTTACCATGTCCGATGCAGATTCAGGAGATCTCAGATCTGGTATTACCGTGAAATCGCGAAGATTCTCGTCATGAGGGCATTCGTCGATCACTGCACCTTGGAAATTTTCTTCCATATGAAGGAAACTAATAATTTGTTGATCGTCGTCGAAGACTCTCCAATTTGTGATGTTGTCAGGAACGGATGGCCTGAACAACAGTTCGATAGAGAATGCATTCGGGGACAAGCCTTCTGTAGGAAAGAGTTTTGAAGCTACGTTAGCTAACAAATCAGCTTCTAAATTATTCAATCTAGGAATAGAATTTATGTTAAAATCAGAAAACTTATTCATCAAATTCCATACCTCAGATTGGTAGCTTTTAAGATGCGGGGATAAATAGTGGATAGAATCTCTTACCTGTCTAACCACGATTTCCAAATCGCCAAAGAGAGTTAAATTTTGAATGTTCATATCTAATGCTTTCCTGAGGCCTTGCAATAAAGCCTCATATTCTGCTGTGTTGTTTGTACATTCAAACTCTAACCTGCATGCAATTAGGATTTTGTTACCTGCTGGATCAATAATAACACGGCCCACACCAACTCCTTCCTTGGACTTTGACCTATCAAAGTAAAGAGACCATATTTGATTTTTGTCGAGTGCATGAGACTATTGGGTAGAAATTGTTGGCTGCATATATGCCACAATTTTGGATTGTCGCTTCGGGTTAGTGATAGCTGAGGTCTTGGCCATGAAATTGTCGAAAAAGATATCCATCCCTTGTATTTCGGGTGAATCGGTAGAAGGTGTAAATGGTTCATTGGTATCATTTAAATCTGTCACTATGAACTTTAGGTAACGTTCACGATTTACCTTGATTTTGTTTGGCTTTCCATTCTCGGGTAGCCACAAGTGAGACCAATCTGTCACGAAATAGCCGTGTAGCTGCTCTGACCAGTCTTTGCTTAACAAAAAACCATAAACTTCTGGAATATCCACAACAATAATATCAATCACTTGATGAACTTTGGGGTTAGACGATAATCTTATCAGAACATTCCTTAATTCGCCTATAACTTTAACACTAGTTCGATCAAGTTGGATGATCTTTAAGGTGGATGGTTCAACTTTAGCATTAATCTTCTGACACATAGACCATGGAATTACATTGGATGACACTCCTAAATCTACCATACAATTGTGCACGTTCCTATTAAAGATTTCAAAAGTTAACAAAAATGGAGGGACGTTTCTGCGAGTACTAATGGTGGAAGCTTGTTGCTTTTTACTCGCAGCCTCTAAAACTTATTTATCTACATTTGTTACATTATTTACAGGAAGGTCCCTTTTCTCATGAGGATTAGAATTATTCTTAGCAGAGGCCTTTTGAGGGACTTATCGGTTATTCTAAAAAACTTTTTTACTACTTGGATTGTCGTTCTTGTTGTTCTCTGCGATATTCTGTAACATTTTTTGTAGCAGAAACAGGAATTTTAATAATTCATAAATAGAAATGTTAGCCCTTAAATTTTTCATATTTTCAGCCAAATCATAATCTAAGTTTGGGTTTACATGACTCTATTTATTCTCAGCTGGTTTAGACTGTTTTGGGGGCAAAGTCATGGTGTTTTTAGAAGAAGGCTTCTTTTCTATCTTACTCTTAGTATTGTAGGGATGTACTGTCTCGAAATTAGCTTGAAAAATGCTATCCGAGAAGTGTCCAAAAATGTTAAGAGAAGATTCATCTTCTTCAACTATCTCTTGTTCAACTACTTCCTTAGGGATCTCAGGGGGCATCAAGTTATCCTGGGCTTCTAGAATCATTTGAATGGCGAATTGTAGGCTTTCTAGATTTAAGCCTTCGGTATTTGAATTAGGTCGGTTGGTGGGAAAAGGCTTCCTAAATGGGGTTTTGTAAGGCCCTTTGCTCGAACAAGCTTCTTCGACCGTCCTTTTCAAATCTATAACTTGATTTCATAGTTTTTGAATAACCTTTTGTAAGTTTTCTAAATTTGAGCTTTCAGGTTGCGTTCTATTTTGGGCAGGTCTAGGGAGGATTTCGATTTTCTTTTTGGAAGATGAACTAGTCTCTACTTCGTTGCTAGTAGTGTCTTTTAAGCTGAGGATGTCTTTCTCAATTTGACTGGCCTCTTCGAAGGCCTCTAACAATGTGGCTTTCTTAGATCTCTTTACCCAAATGGCTATACTTTGATGTAAGGCTTTCATATAATATGCTATAATAAGATTCTCAGCAGGCATCGAATCTATAGGGATTCAGTTCTTTAGTGTTAAGAATCTTTGGTTAAAGTCTTTGATTTTCTCTTTGGGATTCATTCTTAAACTAGAAATCTCCATGACTAGAATTTCTGGGGACTTGTCGTCTCCAAACTTCTCAAGAAAACATGATTCAAACTTCTCCCATGACACAATGGTATGGGGTTGTTGGAAAAAGTACCAGGTAGAGGCATTTCCCTCAAAAGTGTAGGGGAAAAATCTATAGACTACATCTTCGTGCTCGACATTACGGAGCCTAATGGCTAACATAAACTTTTTAATATGATCTTCGACGATCTTTTTAGAGCCCGGGTCAAATTTAGGGAGCCATTTCTCTGAGTGTTTGGGTAAGGGATGTTGAGGCCCAAGTAAACTACTGCATCTTGGTTGAGCCAGGGTCTGGAAAGATTGTTCTGGTTGGCCATTGGTGTGGGCAGTGTCAAAGGCTGGGATGAGGAACTGCCTTTGTCAAAAGATTCTTCTCTAGAGGATGAAGGGGATGAAGGAGGTGGTGAGGGTGGTATTCCAGATCCTCCTACTGTAGGAGTGAGGATTGGATCTGTGGGGTTCAAAGTGAGGTTAGTGCCTCCTATTTGTTCTCTGATATCAGAGAAATCTAACGGTTGCTCCAAAGGTTAGTTTGGTTTCCTTAAATGGGCGAAGGAACTATGTGTTCTTATGAGAGATTGGCAGACAATCTCTTGTACGTCACCACCTGTAGGATTTGGGGTTACTGGTTCAACTATGATCCGTAGATCGTCATTTGATGTGGTTGTTGTTTGAGGGACGATGTTGTCATTTGAATGACTTCTTGTCACTATAGGTGAGCGGTTGGGTGGTGGAGGAGTCTTATGACCGCCTCGTGCCATTAATAATTTTTAGGCCCTCCTTCTAGCACCATTTGTTGACGGGCGAAATTGATCGCTTGTCAACTGGAGGAGTGAATCTGGTCCGAGGTTATCTAAATAACCCAATACGTTTGGATTAATCCACTCCGACGGGTTTAGCGGCTCCGTTGGCCAATCTAATTCCTAGGAAAGTGAAAAAAACTAAACTAAAGAAACTAACTAAGTGAAAAAAAACATTTGTTGCAACTATATACAAGTCTAATATATATTCATAGTTCGCTAATTAATATNTATGATTAAATCTCTGTTATCTATACAGTATTTACAAAATGCAAATTTTGATCGAAATCTGCAAAATCGTATATGAATTGTCTTATGACAGTGAAGCTAGTATTTTTTTTTTTTATATATAACTTTTATGAAAAAGAAATGAAATGACAGCTATCTAACTGAGCAATAAAAATAACAATCTATACTGTGTATCTAAACTACATAGAATTCTTATATTAATTAACTATTAAAATGAAAATAACAAACTGACCTGAAATTATCATCTCCTACTCGTCCTGTACATAGCATCTGCGTTCATTGTTTGATGAGGCCAACCCGTACCAGAGTTTCCAATACTTTGCATAAACACGAAGCAACAACACTTTTGAATGTTAATGACAGAACATGTAAAGGATTTAGCAACAACAATTTTATAATTTACAAATGATTACATTAAGATAAATCTCACTGCAAAGATTTGTATATAACTGCTCATTTAACAAAGAAGATTAACCTTCTGTTCATTAAATTGAAATAGGATAATTGTTGTATGTAAAATGAGAGACATAAAATATGGACACTATTTAAATCCCATCAACCTATAACAAATTATGATATCTAAAGTAGTCAAAAATTTGATTACAAATTGAAATGAACAAAAACTTGAACAAAAGTAAGATATATTGAAGCTAAAGCCATACAAACATCTACTTTCATTCGAGTCTGAATAATCATCAATCCATAGTCTCTGCTCCCAAGAAACGATGGTCTTTGTTTACAAAAATAATACATATATAAAGGCCACAGGATGAAAACATTCCTTATGGAAATTATCAAAGCTATTGCAAAAATTATGGGAATACAATCTCCCAAATTCCTATTTCTATCTAAGACTAACAGCCTAATCCAAAAGTATGTAAAGAAAAAGCATGTTCAAAGATTCCACTGTCGATCCAATCTCCTTTAAAATTCATGTATACCTATCAATGCACAAGAATACCTGATTTTCAGATTGTATTTTAGTTGTAAAATCAAAACAATTCAAATTTTCATAACTAGCTACATAATCTCTCGATTATGTAGCTAGTTATTATTATAAACATAATCGTGTTTTATCAATTAAATAAAAATAGAAATAGATGAGATTGAGAAAACAAATCCTTTATGCTAATTCAAAACAAACAAAATCATTTTAAAATCATTCTTGAAATACCATACCTCGGTTTCAGGGATTTGATTCGATCAAGCTATTTTTGAATTAACAATGGCGGTGGCCACCTCTACATTTTTGAAAACAATAGAGCCTGTGGTCTTCTTCCTTTTATCATTAGCTAGAAACCTATCATTTTCTTTGGTTAGCACATTTACTCGGTCCTCCAAGGACTTGATTCGAGATTGGAGCAAAGGGACGTCTGCATAATATCGGTCGAGCGATGACTTGCATTCATTGCACTGTGGTTGATCAAGCTGTTCATTCACAATTGAAGAACTTCTGAATCAACCATCAGTTCCTCTGTTGAGTTTGATCCCAGGGTAGTTAGGGTTGTCTTTAATACATGGCATGAGGTTCGTCACATAGTCATAGGGCTTGACTCAACAAAGGTCGTGTGAGTATGGATACTCCTCGGTCAGAAATCGTTCAATTTTCGAATCAGAATCTTCACTTAACAGGATTGGTTTCTGATCTATGTTTTCTTTAGGTTTTTTATGAGCACACCTTGATACCCAACATGCGGCCTTTTTACCTTTGCAATTGATATCATTATTGACTTTTCCCTTTTTCTTTGCAGACCTCTTAACAGGCTTACCAGTGTCTTTTAGACATGAGTTAGGCAGGGTGTCGAGTTGGGTAGGGTTCGGGTAGGTTGAGGGTTCAACAGAGGGTAAGAGTGTAGGAGGGGGAATAACAGGCCCGGAAAGGGTTTTTGTAACAACGGTTTTATCAACTTGTCCTATTTCAGTACTGGTAAAACCATTCCTCAACAAGAAAGCGTCCCGACAATCGCCACTCAACCTCAACTGATGAATCACAATAATTTTAATTAAACAATGGTGGAAGAGGCTAGAGTCGGATTTCTCCCTCTTGAAATGTTTAGCCATTTTATATAAACTTCGAAGGAGGAAATGTGGCATATTTAAAGGAAAATCTATGAAGCTCATGAGCAGTCGTAGGTGGTATAGGAAAACTAAACCGTATGTACCTTCACATGTAATGAACTGTTTGATAATAGCCAGCAAATCATGCCATCAAGATTTAAGAGCTGTAACCGGCATACCATTGTCGCAGTTGTTGATATTCCTTGAGGTAAATAGCAGTGGCCATGGTACTTCATCAACCTTCAAATTTTTAAACCAGTTTTTCCCTTCGGCTAGTAGACCAGTGACTAGGCTAAGGAAATCCTCGTTTAATTCGATTTGGATGTCCCCAACTTTGGCCCTGCATCCATCGAATGTAAGTGAAAATTGTTGAGTGACTTCCAGGTTGAAACCCTCGAACTTCTCAATAAAAACCCTCCAACCATTCTTCTCTAGGTCCTCTCGGGCGTTATCAAACAAAAGAAAAGTTTGGACGCCGTTGGGCTCGATTCGCACTACAAGATTCATAGTTGATAGCATAAAATCAACAAGGTAATTGGCGAGAGGGTTTGACAGGGTAGACACACGACTGTTTTTCCCGCAGCTTCCGCAAAACAAGCAAAGGCAGCCTGAAATGCAATACAGAGTGTTAATGCTTATGCATGCGAGGGTGGTGGAGTAAATTGGGACCATGAAAAAATATCATGTCGGGCTGTACAATCAACGATGCCTTGGTACATTCAAATCACAATAGTGTATATCCAAAATAATTTTAATCAACATGTCAAATGAATTATCACATAACCATTGAAAACCATGATATACATAACCAAAAATCGATCTGAATGTTAAATAAACAATGGCATTTGCACGATTTAAAAGAAACACCAATATGTTGAATATTGCATCAACGATTACATCAAAGACACCAATATGTCAAATAACCATTGCATCAATGAATTTATAAATTGCAACCATATTAACAATAGTCAAATGCAAAGTGAGTGGTGGTTTGATACATATGAAATCAAGGTGTTTTTGAGACCAAGGAGTGGTAACCAGGTTCAAGTAGGTTCATGATAAACCAAATGATCATTAATCCTTTGATGTAATCAACATGAATTCTAACTGTGGGTTTTCACGCTTGCAATCGTGAAAACGAAAACGAAAAGCAGGCGTGAAAAAAGTGAAGAACGATGAGATCATTTAAACAGTTGCGATGATTAATGAAGGTTTGAAAACCTTGTGTAGGCAGCTTGTAGAAAAGATAGAGATTAATATGGCTGCCAACAGGGTTCTAAATGGGGAAACTATTGTGCCTAATTTAGCACCTATAGATAGCAAGAGATGATTATGTTGGCTCTGTGACACCCAAAGTAAGTGTTATGTAGAGAATGATTGAGAAGTCTCTCCAAAAGAAATATGAATACTTGTGGACCAAATTTGCATTCTTGTACAAGATACTAGTGCCCCAAGTCTTACCTACTTCATTCAACCATGGATCATAGTATTTTGATGGATGCAACCCCTTAAAGGTCAAGGTTGAGCACAACATCTAGGTGTTCAAAGGAAAATTGATATCATAGCATTGCATTAACGGTTCAATGCCCTACAAATTTAGTTGATGCAAAGGACCTAAATGAAACTATGAAAATAAATCTCACAACCATATAAATGTCACTCACTCCAAAACTTGGGAGAAATATAATATCTAGTAGTGTAAGGAACATTCCCATCACTACATGGGATAAATTCATGAAAGTGATGCATGACAATTATTATCCTTTATGACACAAATGTGACCAATACATGAAGTCAAAACAACTACACTAACATTGTGATCAGTTAGTTGATGAATACACTTATGAGCTCAATACTCTTGTAGCTCATTCATTCATCAAGGAAGAGTACATAAATATTGTTCTCAAGTACTAGAGAAGACTACAACAGTACATCGCTTGACAAAATATGGAGTTCCTAATCATTCATACACATGGATATGCCTAAATATTTGTGAGAAGTATTAAGAATAAGCACAAATCCAAGAAACACCCCAACTCTTTTGATGGACAATTGGACTAAGAGTGTAATACGCCAAATATTGGCAAAAATGCAATGAAGAAATAAACTTGTCACACTTTGGAAAAAATTGCTCAATTTGATAATTCCTCAACACTTACAAAAGAAGGAACAAAGGTCAACTCTACAATAGGAAATAACAAATATAAAGTGTTGTAACACTTATAATACATTTAACCATCATAATACACATTTATGAGTTTGTAAATATCTTTTGGTGTAACTCAAAAAACAATAAAATTGCGATAACGATAAGAATATTGCAACATATGCACCTGAATTTTCCAAGACTATTCTTATCATAATGCACATAAACTCATCTCCCTCATTAAGCACAATTCAGCTCGAGTAAGAAAGAGAACATCAATTCCATAGTCAAATGGGGGTTCATTAATGACCTCTCCATGTTATTTTTCATAACTATAATTAGAGAATTTTGATTCTCATGGCCACTACATAATAACAGAAGCTCAAAACCCAAGCTCACCCACATCCTTACAACATTGGATGGTTGCAAATCGATAAGGAGAACTGCATCACCAAGGAATATATATTTCTATCCTTGGAAAACTTGAGGTAACATGTGGTCATGTCACACCTTTGAATATCTACAATGATGTATTATTAGGAAACCCTACTTGTGAAAGAAACATGGGGTCTATTATCATGACCTTGGAGCATCAACATTGAATCAATTATGGGTAGATAGTTCTATTTTTTCAACGTAAAGTGAAAACTAAATCTCTTTGTGGTTTCAACCACATACTTTTATAAGTTAGTCAATCACTCTTTGTGGTTGCAACCACATAGTTCCATAAGTTAGTCAATAACACATGTAAGTGGATTATGTGGACTACCTAACCAATGTCTTGTATGAAGCTATTATGACTAAACTAATATCCACCACTAACACCCCAAAATTTTATTGCACTTATTGAGGTTCATAATGGTAATTAGTAGAAAATTTCATTATATTTCAACGAGAATAGAACTAAGAAGTGATTCCTCTTAATCCTCCACTACTATTTACTATGTAAGAGGACCTCACTAGTGTTGCAACAAAACTATATAACTTCTTCTTCATTGTAGTTTTCAATTGTTCTACCTGAGATTCCCCCAACATGCTACAACCTAGTTCATTATGCAATTATTCACGCTTGATCCCATTGACATTTCAAACAAGATTATCATGGAATTGTCCTTAGATGGGGTTGTATCTTAGTGAACATTACATATATCACTATCTCATTAGATTAGGTACTCAACTAGTATATTAATATTGGATTAGAAGCTTACTTCCATGCTAGATATTCCATTGCTAGTTGTGCACTCATCCAGATCTAGGGAACCTAGTGTGATGCAACACAACCACTTGGTAGTATACCATTACTAACAAATTATATGAATATCATTGACATAATTAATATTACTCATGATGTTTATATTCATAAACAAATCAAACATCTAATTTAAATGTGGAGCTCTTATAGCCTTACAATCCTCCTTTGCTTGAGAAAATCACAACTTCGTTGAATACTCGAATTGACATTAATCATAAGTTCAATACACTAGCTCCTTTTGATAAATACATAGATCAAATGGCTTGACACACATACACAAGGCTATATAAATATTCTACATTATCAAATCAATTCAGTCCCTTCCATAGTCCAAGTATTTCACATTTGAGCAACTGAGAAAACAAATTGCTTTGTGGATAACACACTAAAATTTTATCCACCAACATTAACCTCCATTCCCTAAATGAAAAAAAATTCTACTTCCAATGCAATGGAGACCATTTCTACCTAGGGAAAGGGACTATTGATCCATGGATTGACCTAATTCTTCTTCGTGATAGCTATTCATAATCTATAAATGTGATTAAATGGTTACTTACAACGATATTTGTCACAAGTTGATAGGGCACATACATACGCGTGTTGTATAAATATAGGTCACGTATATATTGTAATTTATTGATACATGCTCAGTTCAGGTACAATTTGATTGAAGGGAAGTAGTATAGGTTGGTTGTAGGTCAATGGTATAGGTTGGTACAAGTTTACAATGGTATATCTCATAGTGATAGTGTGACAGTAGTTCCATCACTCTACTTCTACATCAGCACGGTTGGACGGGGCAAGGACAGGTGGTTTTAGCCACCTTCCGGTTGTAGTCGGATAACATAGGGGGTTGTAGCCTCCTTTTGGTTGTAGCTAGAGAATTGGGGAGTTGGATATTCCCTCAAGTTGTAGCCTGAGAAACAAGGGGGTTGGACCCTCCTTCCATTTGTAGATGGAAAACAAAGGAATTTGGTGCTTCCAATGAATGTAATTCTTAAAGACATATAAGAAAAATAATTCCATGGTTTTTTCCCGCTTTGGGTTTCCACATAAAAACACTAGTTTACTTTGTATGTGTATGATTTCTCATTTGTTCATTTTTTATTTACTCTACAACTATTGAATGATAATCATAAATTGATATAACACTTGCATTTTATGGTGAAAAGGGATTAAATTGCTCTGTTACTGATTCACCCCCCTTCTCAGTAATCCAACAATTGATATCAAAGAAGGTTCCTTCAAAAATCAGTTTAACCACTGGAAGGTAGATCATGGAGAGAAAAAACATGTATAAAAATGGAATACTACCGTTTGATGGACATAAGTATGCATTTTGGAGCAAAAGGATGAAAACATATATACAGGCACATGGATTTGAAATTTCGCAATCAATTGTAGATGGATACAAAGAAGCAACAGTTCCATCGACAAATGAAAGAGAAATAAAACTCGGTAAAAATAATTCCAAAGCCACAAATACACTTCAGAATGGTCTTTGTGAATTGGTATTCACCAAAGTTATACATTGTAAATCCGCTAAAAATATTTGGGACAAACTTCAAAATATTTATGAAGTAGATTCAAAAGTCAAAGAAGCAAATCTTCAAACTTACAGGCATTAGTTCAAACAACTAAAGATGAAGGAAGATGAGAATATTGCAGCTTACTTCTTACGAGTCATTGAAAAAGTAAATGTAATCATAGGATTGGGAGAAGAAATCAAAGAATCTGTAATTGTTCGAAAGGTACTAAGATCTCTTCCTATGAGATTTGACCGTAAGATATCAACACTAGAAGAAAGAGAAGATATAGAATCAATAAGCATGGACAAACTATATGGAATATTCACAGCATATGAAATGAGAACTGAACAAGAAAATCCATATATAAAGAAAGAATCTTTCAAAGCATCGAAAAGGTCAAAGAAAAAGGGAAAGAAAAAGGAAAAATAACATAGCAGTAGTAGAGACATCTTGGAAGATGATGAATAAGTGGCCAAAATTGTCAAAAGATTGAAAAAGGGAACCAATGACAGATATAGAGGTAAGATTCCTTTGATTTGTTTTAATTGTGATGGTATTGGTCATTTTGATAACAAATGTCCTCATAAGAAAAATAAGAGGAATGATGAATATTACTCAAACAGCAAAAAAACATATAAAGGAAAAAAAACCACAAAAAAAGTTTTCAAGAAAAGATTATGTGCCAAAGAATACATCTCATGATCAGATGAAGTTGAAGTCAGTGAAAGTGAGACATAAAGAGTTATATTCATGGTAGTAGAAGACTCTATTAAAGAAGACACTGAAGAGGGGGTTGATTTTCAAGAACATTGTGTCAGGTATTTTTTTCTAGTGTAGTCGCATTGGACTTGGAGAAATAGACTTGTGGGAGATTACAGAACTGTGTTATGCTGCTTGGTTTCGATTTTATGCCCCTGGAACAAATTGGCCACATGTCCCTTAATTGCTTGATAAGCTGAGTTGAAACTCATGATAAAACTCAAATCAAGACTCGAATGAATGAACCGTTAGTTGCATTGGATCCTGAGCACCGAGTTTATGCTAGTGGGGCCCCTACACTATCATTCTGTCTACTAGAAAACCATTTGTTGGAGTATCTCTGGCACTAGTTTTTTGTTCAATGAGGCATAGTGCATTTTATGAAGAGGAGGTCGATTTTCAAGAACACTATGTTGAGATTTTTGGCTAGTGTAGTCGCATGGGCCTTGGACAAACAAACTTGTGGGAGCTTACAGAACTCTGTTATGTTTCTCAATTTAGATTTTATGGCCCCTGACCAAATTGGCCACATGTCCTTGAATGAATTGACGAGGTGAGTTGGAACTCATGATAAAACTCAAACCGAGACTCAGATGCACGAACTGTTAGTTGTATTGGATCCATAGCATAAGGTTTCAATTAGTTGGCCCCCTATGCTATCATTCTATTGACCAAAAAACTATTTTTTGGAGTATCTCCAGCACTAGGGATTTGCTCAGTGCTTATTACATATGTTTGAAAATTTAACAACTTGTTAGGCTAGACATGGCATGTCAAGTGAAGGAATGGAAAGGAAAGAAAAGTGAAGGCATGGCATGACAATGCATGTAAGTGAAGGCATGAAAAATCATGGCATGACATGAATAATAAAGGCATGGCAAGGCATGGAAGGAAAGGCATGACAAGGAAAGTGAAGGCATGGCATGGCATGAAAAGGCATGACATGACAAGGCATGGAATGGCATGGAATGACATGGAATTGAAAGGAAAGGCATGGCAAGGAAAAGAATGGAAAGGAAACTAAACACAAGGCAAGGAAAGGCATGGCAAGGAAAGAAAAGGAAAGGAAAGTGAAGGCAAGGCAAGGTAAGTCAAGGAAAGTGAAGGCATGTCAAGTGAAGGAAAGGAATAGAAAGGCATGGCAAGTGAAGGCAATGGATGTAAAGGAATGGAAAGTGAAGGAAAGGAATGGTAAGGCATGGAAAGGAAAGGCATGGCAAGGAAAGGCATGGCAATGTAAGGAAAGTGAAGGCATGGCATGACAAGGCATCACAAGGAAAGGCATGGAAAGGAAGGTGAAGGAAATACAAGGAAAGGTATGGAAAGGAAAGGCAATCCAAGGAATGGCAAGGAAAGTGAATTCATGGCAAGGCATGGCATGGCATGACAATGCATGAAAAATCATGGCATGGCATGACAAGGCATGGCAAGGCATTACATGGAATGAAAAGTAAAGGCATGGCATGAAAAGACAAGGCAATGACATGGAATGACAAGGTAAGGCATGGAAAGGAAATGGATAGCATGGCATGGAATGATATGGCAATGCAACGAATGGCAAGGCAAGTTGTAGGAACACATGTGCCATCCTAGTTCACTTATTTTTCTCATGCATGTTGTAGGCATGCATGCGCCATCCTTAAGAGTTGAGTTATATTCATTTTTTCTTCTATTTGTGCATTCATGTTATATTTTTAGATGAGGGGATAGATCCCTGGGCTACTAGGGTTTACTACATGTGGATTGTATATTCTAGGAGGAGGGCATAGGTCCCTAGGAGGTGCATGGATTCACATGTTGCAATCTTCTCTAGTTGGGCGTGCACCATTCCTTGTACATCTATCCATGTCGATAGGTACACTACTTAAGGTGATTAGGGTTAGGGTTTGACCTTGCCATATGGAACTCTCCCTTTCATGAATTTAGATACATTGTAACCTAAGTATTCCTATTCTATAAAGGAGATGAAGGGCGCACCACTATGTAGCTTAGTATAACTGAGTTTTGAGATATAATTATAACTCAATATAACTATGTTAACAAGGCAAGTGAAGACATGGCATGGAAAACCATGGAAAGGCAAGGCATGTCAAGGAAATTTAAGGCAAGGCAAGGCAACACATGGTAGGGAAAGGCAAGCCAAGGAAAGTGAAGGAAAGACAAGGAAAGGAAAGGAAAGTGAAGGCAAGGAAAGACAAGGAAAGTGAAGGAAAGGAATGGAAAGGAAATGCAAGGAATGACAATGTTATAAAAATATGGCATCAAACATAGATATTATAAAAATTTGTGGGATTTGCAAGAGAGAATGTAGCACAATGGAAATGTTATGTGGAACTTTATCTCATATTCATGTAAGGATTAGGGATGAGGAACATATTTTGGTTTGGTCCAAGAATCTTATTCTAAGATAATAGATTGCAAAGACAGGGTACAAAACTATGTTATGTAATGCAAAACAAGACAAAATCATGGTGGTGGAAGCCCCTTTGGAATATTAGAGCTCATATGAAGACATGTGTTTATATGTGGCTAGTCTTGAGAGACACAGTACTTATTTGAGATCATTTGCAAAGGTGAAGTAAGCAAGGTGTTAGCACTAAGAATCACTCTCAGACTACAAGAGGATAAGCCCAATACCCATAAAAAGGTAAATGTATTGAAATGGTTTGAGTAGGTGGATCAGGACAAGACTACAAAGGAAGGAAAATATAACAGAGGTCATTGTAGATCAATCCTCGACCATTGGGATATGGAGTCATAAGTATCATGCTAATGAAGGAATTTAAACTACCTATTAGATAAAGGATTTATGTGGTGATGAGGAGAAGGAATACATAATATTTATGAGTGATAAACAATGAAATGTGGGAAAGATGACAACAAATCCTCTACCACCTTAGGAATCCATAGATCAAATATGCTACCTCTAGATGAGAAGAAAAACATAAAAGGTCTGAGTGATAAACCATGAAAGATGGGAAATATGACAATAGATCCTCTACCACCTTAGGAATCTATAGATCAAATATGCTACCTCTAGATGAGAAGAAAAATAGAAAAAGGTCTGAGTGATAAACCATGAAAAATGGGAAAGATGAAAACAGATCCTCTACCACCTCTGGAATCCATAGATCAAAGATGCTACCTCCAGACAAGAAGAAAAACAAAAAAGGCCTGAGTGATAAACCATGAAAGATGGGAAAGATGACAATAGATCCTCTACCACCTCAGGAATCCATAGATCAAATATACTACATCCATACAAGAAAAACAAAACAACATGTAAACTAAGAAGAAAATCTCATAAAACAACTCAAAGGAATCTTCAATAACATAATATTTACAATCCATTACCCTCAGGCATACAAACTAAAAAATACAGACCCTGGTCCTAAAACTCTCTCGGCTCTCCAGCCTTTGAACCCCCCCCCCACAAAATATTAAACTAATATATTTATAATGAAATCAATCCACAACTGCTAGGAGTGTGATTTGGCCATCCCATTCAAAGATTTTCATCTGCACATCCTTCTGTCAGACTGTGCGTGTTTACTCCTGTGAGAAGCAGGCTCAGATCAATACAGGAATACAAGAAGAAATTGTCCATCATGGTACCTCAGGCTGACATTTATGTCTCCTCGACCATAGCTTCCATGGCTTCTATTTATGGACTAAGCTGAGGTTTCAACTACCAATCATTGTTCATTAACTAGATCCTCCTCGGGATCATAGTGCGGCTAGATGATTAGAGGGCGAACACGTGCCATTCAAGGATTTGGCACTGGATAAGTAGGTGGATTCAGGCCTCAAAAGTTAGTCTTTTTTTATTGGTTGAATCCTCCTTGGGGTTAGGATGTGTCATGACTACTAGGGCGTCGCCACGTGCTGATGTTGGATACTATACCATAAGAGAACGCAATTTTGGGGTTGTCGAAAATGGTTTGGACCCACACCGCTTTCAGGCCTGAAATGCACCAACTTCCGCCACGTAACCTTCCCACAACACCGTGGTTTGGATTTCATCTCGACCTTCAGATTTAATGCTCGTGCAACTTGTGGCACCAAAATTATTGGTGGCCATTGATCTAATCGTGATTTGCGATTTGGGTGCACTGACTATTTTAGCGCCCTTTCCAAAGATTATTTGTCTGCCAACTGTGGAAACCTTCCAACTGTGTCTAGAGATGGTACCAAATCAAAATGCACAGGGGATTTTTGCTACTACAAACTACACTTGCCTGCTTTCCTGTGCCTAGAAAAATTTATGTGACCCTGGACAACTTTATGTGATAACATTTGGCTCTAAAGGAGATGGCATGATCCTTGCAAGCTTCCAAGAATGTGCAGTTCCACTGCCTTAGCCTTTGGTTTGTGGAGTCAAGCTCAAATTCCTTTGTTGAAGGAAACATGCTGACATGTGCAATACTCTACTTATAAAAAGAAAACAAACACACATTCTCCAGAAGGAGATTATTTATGTACAATCCTAGACTAATCTGATTTTTACAATGGTCTAGGTGAAAGAAAACTTCCACCATAGCCACCCAAACTATTTGGTAATATAATTCCTCCTTTCACTGCAGATTATCCAAAAAAGGTAAGGGAAGTATAACAACAGAATGAAAACATGTTTTGGAATACTGAAAATACCCCAAAATGATGATAAGATGAATAATTTTGCAGGCTCCAATGCTTTTGGAGAACTCAACTCCGTATATAACCCCATAGGGTCACCAAATTTATAATAAGGCATGCTAAATGGGTAAGAAGCTATCTCCTTCATTTCATCATTTCTTACATGTTGTTTGATGTTCTCAACATGTATAGGTGGGTAAAGGATTGACGCAAGTTGAATAATCCCAGCTGATATTTACTCATTTGTGAGTGATGGATGTAATTTTTAAACCTGCTAAGTAAAGCAATGCATACAGATTCTTAAGCAAAATGGAAATTAATCAATGGCTCATTTAGATAGTACACAGAGATTCATAAAGGAAACCTTCAACTGGGAAAACCTTTCTTATATTCATTATATCGAATTTCACCATTAACCATACAATATATATACAATGTTTTTAGGTATTCTGTAGATACCAAAACCCTAATCCCTTAATCCGAGATTAATTTAGAGGGATCGTCAGACGCAATTATTGAGCCTGACATGCCCACACACACACATGCAAAGAATATAACATATACCCAACATTCTCCCACTTTTTTTTTTCTTTTCATCCAGGGGTCCACAGGGTTATATGGTCAACAATCCAGGGCAACAATGCCCATTGTTACTCTACACTAAGAGAACTTTTCTATGCTCACAGACGTTGTCAATAAATCTACAACATTCTTCAAAGTTTCAACCTTTTCCAGCAACACCTTCTTTTCCTCAACCATGTCTCTCACAAAGTGATACTAAGCATCAATATGATTTGTCTTCAAATGATAAGCTAGGTTCTTTGCTAGGAAGATTTCACTCTAATTGTCACAATCTAATCTCACTGCTTGTTGTACCAACCCAATACATGAACACAATCTCTGTAACCATACTGCTTCCTTGATTGCATGAGTGGCTGCCATGTATTCAACTTCTATAGTTGAGAGTGCCACTACAACCAGTATTTTGCTCATCTAACTGATTGCTCCTCCAAATAGTTTAAACACATACCCACTTGTAGATGTTTTTTAAGATCCAAATATCAATATAGCATAGAAAAACCTCAAAAAAGTACTCAATGCCTTGAAAAAGAGATAATTTCAGATAATAAGCCTCTTCGAGGGGGCAACCTCCTTTTACCCCACTTAAATGTTCAAGTACAAGATGATTCAAAATGA
>SNQJ01S0067679.1:264-39642 GCA_010110895.2 Picea sitchensis | reverse complement strand
ATTACAACTAATGGCCTAAAGCCGACATAAATAAAATAGCTTTACTAATCTAATATGCCCCAATTAAGGGGTAATGAGCCAACATTAGGGCTTAACAGGGCCAATGTCTGTAGGGTTTGGTTATCTAAGTCACTTGAACCTAGGTTCTTACAATTGGGTGCCAACAACCACCATGGTATGAGAGGATGTCACATAAACCCCTATTACTCATGCATATGGGGCTAGTCACATATGTAATTTCAAGAATATTCTAGAAGGTTAAAAACCCTATCACAATTAAGGGTTGAGTAAGTCAAAAACCTATTTCTAGATGGCTATCAGTTGATGTTAAATACCAAGCCACTAGGAGGGGAAGGGGTTACATTCTATGTTATTGTATTTTGTTCCATAGCAGATCATAACAACTGAGAGTGGGAAATTAGAGAGAATAATAGAGGGAGTTGTTGTTCTGTAGCAGTCTAACATGCCATAGGTATCAGGTAACTCCATAGAGAGTGTCTTATCCTTTTTGCTTTCATTATTTCCATACCAGAGAAAAGAGAGAAGAGCATCCTCACCTTCTATCTAGGCTTTCTCCCGTAAGAGTTTCCCAAAGAAACTCTTTGTGTTATTTTGTGAATGGCATGTGATTGTATTTTATTTTTCTCTATTTTCCACATTTTATCTATTTCACGCATAAGCATAAAATCAATAACTAAATTTTCTACAATCTAAAGGAATTTAAAATTCATGGTATAGATTTCAATTTTGATTATCAAATCCATTGTGACAAACTATTCTAGTGGAATATCCATGATAGTTTACATATAATATTGGTATCATAGATGATTTTATTGGGGTATTTGTGGAAAGTTGTAGGATCCAGGAATTGAATTAAAGAAAATTTGTAGAAACTCTAGCCATTACAGACAATTGTATTCATAAGAACCCTTGAGATCCAGCAAAAGAGATATTTGAGAGGTTTGAAGAACAAGTCACCGGCATCGGTCTCAATATGAACCTCTTCATGGTGGTTCTAGAAAGAAAGATTGAACCATTTGGAGATGATGGAGGCTCTAACTCATAGATCATATTGGAGGGGAAATCAGAATATCCAGAAGACCTAGGAAAGGAGTCATTAAAAGAACTCGATAAAGAGCAGTCGAGTTTGAGTATCCTTAACCCTTCATAGTCCCTATTCAAGATGGAATAAAAAGTGGACATAAATCCATACCAATGTGAGATCAATACATTAAAATTGAATCATTGGTTGCAACAACTAGAATTTTATTTTAGAGTTCACCACATAGATGAAGAGAAAAAGATTTCATTTTCTAGATTGAATTTAGAAGGCCATGCCTTAACCTGGTGGGAAAGCCACTCATAGACCCTTAGGCTAGAGGGTGATCCACTAATAAGTAAGTGGGGAGATTTCAAAACCCTAAGTCTCAATTCTATCCTATTGGGTATGTAAAGGACCAATGGATCCCTTGGCATTACTTCAAATAGAGGCAGGGACAAAGTGCACAACAATACACCACTAAGTTTAGAAAGATGGCCATCATGTTGGGCATATCTCCCAAGAAACTAGATGTAATTCTCAAGTGTATTGGGGGTTTTCATAGTCATCTATGAAATCAAGTGATGCTCTTCAAGCCAAGGACAATGGATGAGACATGTGTACAAGTAAATTAGTTGGAAAACACAGTCCAAATGAAAGGCCATCCAAGTGGTTCCAAGAAGAAAGATCCCCGAGAATATTCGAAGGAGGGGAAGAAGAAGTGGAAAGGGGGTAAATATAAGAAGACAAAAACCACTACACATTAGTGAAAATATCCCAACAAACATTGCAATCATTGCAACATTGATGGCCACACCGAGGAAAAATGTTGAAAACTGCATCAAGAGCTAAACCTGAAGAACCAAAAAAAGGATGAAAAGAAAAAGAACATTTTAGCCATAGATATGAGAAATCACATTGAAATTAGCTTTGATGTGGATGAAAATATTTTCTACACATCTATGCATAAGGAGGTTAATCTGAGTATCCTTCATCACAAAGAAGAGAAGGATATGACCAAGCTCTTCCACATCAAGATTTAGGTCAATAAGACCAAGATAGATGCTATGTTCGACTCTAGTTCACATGATAATATCTTAATAGAGGACCTATTCAACAAGATTGGATAGGAGGTTCATGATAATCCTATCCCCTATTCATTGGGTTGGGTAAATAAGGATGCATAGCTCATGGTAACAAAGAAGTGCAAGATTTAATTTGTTGTAAGTGTTGATTTTATAGATGAAGTAGAATTGGATGTAGCACCACTGGATGTATGTGCAGTAGTGTTTGGAATCCCATACATGTATATGAGGGATGCTATATTCATACAAAGATCAAATCAATACAACATAATCAAGGATGAGAAACCCAAATCAAAACTTTCACTAGTAAGTGTGAATCAAGTTAAGAAATTGATTAGTTCTAGCAATAAATATGTTTTACCTTTCATAAGAGAAAATTAGTCCTGTGAAGAATTGTTAAAAGTAAATACATCCATGGAAGGGTGTACTAAAGATAAGAAACATCAGTTGGAGGAGTTTTTGCAAGAATACAGAGGAGTGTTCCATGAGCCTGAAGGGTTACCACCTAAGAGGGAAGTGGAGCATGAAATCCAATTATTTCCAAACTCCCCCTTGTTGAATATTGGGTTGCATAGATAATCTGTTCTGGAAGCAAACAAAGTGAAGAGACAATTGTATTAGTTGTTGGAGCAGGGGGTGATTTGACCAATTACATCACCTTTTGGGTCATCTATCATAATTGTTTCCAAGAAGGATGGGACTTGTAGAATGTGTATCAATTGTAGGGAATTGAACAAGATTACACTAAAGAATTGGTACCCTTTTCCTAGGATCAATGATCTCTTGGACCAATTGTAGCAAGCCAAGTACTTCACTAATATGGATTTGAAATCACGATATCACTAAGTACAATTCTAAGAAGAAGATAGCTGGAAGATTTCCTTCAAGATAAGGCAAGGTTTGTATGAGTGGTTGGTTATTCCATTCATTTTATGAAACACACCAACTAAATTTATGAGACTAATGAAGGGTGTTTAATGCCCTTATATAGATTCATTTGTTATTTTTTATATGGATGATATATTGGTTTATACTTCTACCTGGGAGGAGTAAATCTCACATCTTACACAAGTGTTAGAGACCTTGAAGAAGCATCAGTTGTTGGAAAATCTCAAGAAATGTGAGTTTGGTCAGCAATATTTGGTGTATCTCGGGTATGTGATTGGTGGAGGCGAGCTCATGGTAGATCCCACCAAGTTGGAGGCCATCATGAAATGGCAATTTCCTAAAAATTGTAAAAACTTTAGGATCTTTTTTGGGGAAGCACGGAACTTACAGAAGTTCATAGCTTCATTTTTAGTAGTAGTTGCACCACTCCATGCCGTAACAATGAGTGGTAAGAGTTTTCAATGGGAGGCGAATTAGTAGAAGGATTTCGATGAATTGAAAATAAAGATTAGTCAAGAACTAGTTCTCGCACTACCAAACTTGCAAAGTACCTTCAAAGTGGAGACATGTGCAAGTGGGTATGCCATGGGAGTAGTCCTAATGTAGGGAGGAAGGCACATCTGCTATCATTTTGAAGTATTTCATAGGGTAGTTCTCAACTACCCTACCTATGACAAGGAGATCTATGCCTTGGTATAAGCTGTCAAAAAGTGGAAGCACTATATAATGGCTAAGGAGACATTTCATCCACAAAGATCACTAGTCACTCCAGTATTTACAGGCCAAGAGTAAGTTATAACAAACTAGACACTACAAATGAATTTTAACACCCTGTTTTTCCCCATAACTATAATGCTGCTTAAGAATTCATACGATTGTGTTTATGAAGCTTGAAATCATGTTTTTATTAATGAAAGACACCAGAAAACTAACTGAGAGGGAAAACCCTTGAAAGTACTAGCCATGATACACAAGTGGGAATTGATGAAGTTGAAATTAATGAAGTAAGTTGAAAAAGTGGATCTGAGATGTTTTTGTGAAGAAAGTAGAAAGATTTCTTAGCAAGCCAGCTTATGATTACAAGGAATAAACACACACCTAAAAATGCACTAGGTCTGTAGGGATCCACATGACCAATAATTGAAGTCATACTAGTGGTTGAAGCAGTTAATAATTGTTGATAGTTATGAACTCTTTAAGAAGGAAAAGGGTCAACAAAGTGACCTAACGAAGAGGAAATGAATGAACTTTCCCTCTCATTAATTCATAGTAGACTACAGGTTACATCTACAAAAAATCCACTAGAATCCTGAGGGGTGGAAGAATAAAAGGACAAAAGTGGAAAAACACCATAGGACGACCAATAGAGGGAGAAGACAAAGAGACAGGTAAGGGAGAGTGTGCATGCTCACACAGAAAAGAAGTAGAGGATAGAGAAAGGAGGAGATATAAACATGATCACCAAGAATGGTGTCCAGAGCATAGAGAACACATAGAAAAAAGATATTCTCCAGCTTGGAAGTGAAGAAGAGATGAAACTGGAGAGATTTCCTTGAATAAAATAGGAAGCTCATCCAAGTTATTGATGATGACCCTGAAATAGAGAAGACTTAGATCCAGACAGGAGAAATAGAGGGATACAACTTGGTACTTACTGGATAGAAACCAACGTTGGTAAGGGGAGGTCACAGAGGGACTATTTAATAGAGAAGGGACTCCCTTGTGTAGAGGAAATCAAGTTAATAAACTACTCGATAAACCTGTAGAGACCTTGAGCTTAGTAGGAAGGGGGAAAATTATGTTGTTGTCAGTGGGGGAAGGAGATTAACCTTCCCAAATAATCTTGATATTGAAAAACACACTAAATCATTCCCCTTACGGTATCACGGCTTGGCACGGGGTGGCATACTATAGGAAGGAACTCTGCAGTATGGCCTAAGGTTGGGAGGAAATGTGTTCTCTCTTAGTTGGTTGGTTGGTTGTTACAAGTTCTGATGAGATAAGTATTTATTTGACTTGTTTAATATATGTTTAGTGTTGTAAATATAATGATATGATTGACTCGTGAATGTGAAGATATGTATGGAAATATTGAACTCTAGAGTAAAGCATAATATTCTTGTTTTATTTACTATTTATCTAATAACTTTTGAACATGAGTAAGTAGTGTATGTATAATGTATGTCCATGATAATATAGAAAACTTGAGAGGAAAGTTTGCAAGATATGGACAAAATAATCATATTGTGAGATGATAGGAATGCCTTGATACCTGGAAAGTCCCAGTAAGGGTTAAGGAATATCAAACTTGAACTATCGATATATCAAAGCATGATTATGTTGAAATTTGGGTCATTGGATCTAGTTGTTAGTATGTCAAGGTAAGGTATATCAGAGGTGTTGCGAAGAGGCTAGGGTAGGAGTCCAATGACAGAGGAGTCCAAGGACCATAAATCTCTTGGGGAGTGTCCTACTAGATCTCAATCATTGGATATAGTATAGCTCGACCCTAGAAAGTTGGCCTTATGAATGTTATCTCTAAGTGATTGTGACATATGAGTGAACCTAGATCACTACATGGTGTGATTGAGGACTGTCAAATATGTCACAAAAAATGTTTTCAGAGTGGTCCTGAACATCAAAGTGTAGAGATTCTGATGGGGAAGGATCCAAGGGTAAATATGAGTCGTTGATGGCAAGGTGGCTGATAGGAAACGACAACCATAGATCTTTTTTGGGTCCCACTTATCCACTTAGAAATACCAAACGAAGTGAGGAATAACCACCATGTAATTGGAGGCCTCAAGGAAATCGCATCCATCAATATTTTTCCCTAAGGACCATTGGATTTACCAACAAGAATCATCAAAGAAGGCCTATCAGAGTCGATTTTGAATTGGTACATAGTTGACTCCATTAAGAGAGAGTTTTAGGTGCCCTAGATTGTCAACCCGATGTCGAGGGGTGTTCCTAGCCATATTATTAAGGACATATAGAACACTAGAGGCCTTGACAAAATCTGAGAAGGGGTTTGTTGTAATTGGGAATAAGACACGGGGATTCTTAGAGAAACCTGAGTATGAATTTAGTGGAAAAAGGAAGAAAATGGAATGCCTCACCAGCCTAAGCGAGTTTAAAGAGCTTGGGTGTGTTACATAGTGGTATCATAGTGAGGTTCAAACTCTAGGCTTGAATGGGCCACCGAGGCTACTTAAAATTGTTTTTGAAAGCTTTTAATTTTTCTTGGCATGCATCTTTTAAAATGTTGATATAATTACTAATCATGACTATTGTTTCAACACGTAGGATATATTGAAAGGAAAGAAGAGGTGGATGGTGCAGTAAAACATGGAAAACACCTCACATCTTAGAGATGAGGAATCTCATGGCCGGAGAAATAGAGAAACTCCTCCATATTTGATGGCCATTTTTAGAAGTCTGAAGGCAGATAATGAGAGGTTCATGAGAGATCAGGCTGAACAAGTGAATTTGAATGTAGTGTTGCTGCAAATCTTATCAAAAATTCAAAAAACATTTGCAGAAAGGCCCCAGTAATGTTGAGTTACTATATTCAAAAAATTTGAAGACCCCATTGGATTCGCAAAGGCATGGGCCAAGCCATAGTAATGTGGGAAGAAGTTATTCCTAGAAGAGGCATCGAGATGCCAAGAAGGGTAGATATAGTGGAAGCATTTCCACAGATTCATCTAGAAGTAAGACTACTTTGATAGAGTTATACAATAGTGGCATAGGGTCAAGTTCCCCTAAGAAGAAAAAGAAGAGACATTCTTAGAGTTCTCTGACTAAATAATTCAAGAAGGATAAACAACCTACCTTCGATGGAGAAATTAAGAAAGGAGAATAATTCAAGTGATCTAGATTTTATGAGCATAACGAAATGATTATAGATTATTAAAATATGCTTAACACAAAATAATAGAGATACAATAAAACTGGTTTTGATCAGAAAGGTCTTTTAGATTCATTGCATAGGTTTTTGATATTCGACATTTCAGACCAAACCAGTGTGGTCCATCATTAGGAAAAATATTATGAGATATGAAGGAAAAAAGATATAACAAGTGTAAATAAATACTTGAAAAGTTGTTATGAAGAGCCGACTTATGAAATCAGGAATTATAAAACTTAAGAAAATTATTTGTTTGTTTATTAATTATTTATTTTTTTTGTTTATTAACTAATTATTTATTTGTTTGTTTATTAATTATTTATTAAGAGCCGACTTATTAAAATGAAAAAATAAAACCTAGAAAAATTATAAATTATTCATATTGGTTAGTGTTGGGATCCAATTTTGACTAGTTTTCCATCCATCATCTATGTTTAGATTGTTAGGTTGTTTATCAATTTCGATTGCTTCTCTGAATTTCCTATTGTGATAGTGATCTATCTTGGCAAGAATTTTGGCGTCTTCAATACAAATGTGATGTTTAGTTTTGTCTGAATGTTCTACGAGAGCTGAGGGATGAGTGCGATTGTGTTTGATGTTAGCGGCATGTTCTTGAATCCTAATTCTAAAGGAATGACCTGTTTCTCCTATGTATTGTTTACCACATGAACACGGGATCATATAGACACCTTTTTGTTCAATGGGATCAACATAGTATTTGACTGACCTAAGGGAATTCCTAATAGTGTTTAAGGGTTTGAAAGTTGCCCCAATGCTTTTCTTCTTTAAAATCCTAGCAAGCTTGTCTATTGTCCCTTGTATGTAGGGTAAGAAAACCTTGGACACATCATTATTTGTTTTTTCTTTATTCCTAGGTGTTTTAGTGGCATTTTGAAAAGCTTTCATCACCTGATGTTTCTTATAGACATTATCTTTAAAAACATTGAGGAGGTGATTTTTCTCTTCCTCAAGGTGTTCATCATTAGAAATTATGAAGGCTCTAGTGGCTAAGGTGTTGAGAACACCTAGTTTTTGGGAGGGGTGATGATGGGAATTGGCATGAAGGTATTGTTTAGTGTGAGTTTTCTTCCTGTAAACTTGGTGGGATAAGGATCCATCAGGTCTTTTTGTGACCCTGACATCTAGAAAAGGAAGACTACCATTATTTTCAAGCTCCAAAGTGAATTTGATGTGATCGGATTGTTTATTAAGGTGAGTAACAAATTCATATAATTTGTCACAACCATGGGGCCAAAGAAGAGACATTCTTAGTGGCATAGGGTCAAGTTCCCCTAAGAAGAAAAAGAAGAGACATTCTTAGAGTTCTCTGACTAAATAATTCAAGAAGGATAAACAGCCTACCTTCGATGAAGAAATTAAGAAAGGAGAATAATTCAAGTGATCTGGATTTTATGAGAAGAACGAAATGATTACAGATTATTAAAAGATGCTTAACACAAAATAATAGAGATACAGTAAAACTGGTTTTGATCAGAAAGTTCTTTCGGATTCATCACATAGGTTTTTGATATTCGATGTTTCAGACCAAACCAGTGTGGTCCATCATCAGGAAAAATATTATGAGATATGAAGAAAAAAAGATATAACAAGTGTAAATAAATACTTGAAAATTTGTTATGAAGAGCTGACTTATAAAATCAGGAATTATAAAACTTAAGAAAATTATTTGTTTGTTTATTAATTATTTATTTGTTTTGTTTATTAATTAATTATTTATTTTTTTGTTTATTAATTATTTATTAAGAGTCGACTTATTAAAATGAAAAAATAAGAAATTTTCTTCCTCAAGGTAGTCCTCCTTTTCTAGATGTCAGGGTCACAAAAAGACCTGATGGATCCTTATCCCACCAAGTTTATAGGAAGAAAACTCACACCGAACAATACCTTCATGCCAATTCCCATCATCACCCCTCCCAAAAACTAGCTGTTCTCAACACCTTAGCCACTAGAGCCTTCAAAATTTATGATGATGAACACCTTGAGGAAGAGAAAAATCACCTCCTCGATGTTTTTAAAGATAATGGCTATAAAAAACATCAGGTGATAAAATATTTTCAAAATGCCACTAAAACACCTAGGAATAAAGAACAAACACATAATGATGTGTCCAAGGTTTTCTTACCCTTCATACAAGGGACAATAGACAAGCTTGCTAGGATTTTAAAGAAGAAAAGCATTGGGGAAACTTTCAAACCCTTAAACACTATTAGGAATTCCCTTAGGTCAGTCAAAGACTATGTTGATCCCATCGAGAAAAAAGGTGTCTATATGATCCTGTGCTCATGTGGTAAACAATACATAGGAGAAACAGGTCGTTCCTTTAGAATTAGGATTCAAGAACATGCCAATGACATCAAACACAATTTCACTCATCCCTCAACTCTCGCAGAACATTCAGACAAAACTAAACATCACATTTGTATTGAAGACGTCAAAATTCTTGCCAAGATAGATCACTATCACAATAGGAAATTCAGAGAAGCAATCAAAATTGATAAACAACCTAACAATCTAAACATAGATGATGGATGGAAAATTAGTCAAAATTGGATCCCAACACTAACCAATATGAATAATTTATAATTTTTCTAGGTTTTCTTTTTTCATTTTAATAAGTCGGCTCTTAATAAATAATTAATAAACAAAGAAAGAAATAATTAATTAATAAACAAAACAAATCAATAATTAATAAACAAAAAAATAATTTTCTTATGTTTTATAATTCCTGATTTCATAAGTCGGCTCTTCATAACAACTTTTCAAGTATTTATTTACACTTGTTATATCTTTTTTCCTTCAGATCTCATAATATTTTTCTTGATGATGGACCACACTGGTTTGGTCCGAAATGTCAAATATCAAAAACCTATGCGATGAATCCGAAAGAAATTTTTGATCAAAACAATGGTTGCAAAAGTCTTAGAATAGAAAAAACTGGTTTTCTATTCAATAAGGAAATAAGCTGAAACTGTAAAATGCAGTAGAAAACAAGCTTACTAGAATGGTGGCAGCTTATCTCTGAGAAGAGATGTGACGGTTGCACTCAATCGCAAGAAGATGATTAAAATGAGGCTCTGAAGGAATTTTTTCAATAAACAGGAATGCCAAAAACCCTAGACATCCAAAAACCTAACCCTAGGATATGAAGCGCCAAAAGTCATGTGGGCCATGTTTGGGTAAGTTAGTACATCAACTTCTTGAGGTCATAATGTTTGCATACGATCTCTGTTTTAGGCGCATGATAGCCCGTTGGAAAGGTATTGTTGAGGATATTCATTTTTGGGGCTCAATCAGAGCCTTTGGATATCATTGAGAATATTCATCCTAAAAAAGCTTCATTTAGGCCCTCAAAATGGCCCCGGAAGTTAAAAACTGCTAAAAATAGTAAATTTCCAAAAATATGTTTTGATTGAGTTGGAAAAGGTGGGTGGACACTGATATCCGCCTAGATAAATCCTCCCTCATTAGGAATCAATGGTCTCGATTACGTAGAGTTCCCCCATCGGATGAGGAAATTTCTACTGAATTTGGCCCCGAGTGAGCCACTTGCCTTGGTGTAAGAGGTTCCCTGCTTTGACGACACAATAAAGATGGATCCTTTGTTGTCAAGTTCCCTTGATCTTTGTGTCCACAATATGATCATTGGATTCCTGTTGCATGAAATCAGGGTTGAGCTATGTTTCTTTCAACTCCTTTTCTATCTCTGGGGTGTCCAATAATGGTGGGAAATATGGTTGAAGGAGAGCCACATTGAAGACTGGGTGCATACCAAGGAAAGGGGGAATGTTGAGATCAAAAGAGTTGTCACCCATAGCCTTGGTGATAGAATATGTCCCATAACAGAGTGGGAAAGGATTCCGATGGGGCCCTATAAGGCATTCTTTTTGCAAGTGCAACCAAACTTTGTCTCCCACCTTAAACTTATGTGGCACCCGATGTTGATCATGGTGCTACTTGTACTTGGCATTAGACTTCTGTAGAATATCCTAAAACTATTTTCAGATGTGATGGATATACTCAATGAATTGGGTGGCCTTGTCTGCTTCAGGTGGAGCAGGGGATGAGTCGGATGAGGTGGTCACTAGGGGTAGTGCAACATCCATGGGGCCCAATGGTTGGAATCCCAACCCCACCTGAAAAGGGTTGTGGCCAGTTGATATATGAAGGTTTCGATTGTAGCTATGATGTATGTAGGGAAGACTCTCATCCAATGTGTAGGGGTGTTTTGAATTGTACATGTGCAGTATATGTACAATCATCTGATTGATGACCTTAGTTTGGCCATCTTCCTGTGGGTGGAAGACAGTGGATTTGGTGAGCTTGGTATCCAATAGTAACCAGAAGCTCGACCAGAATGTGTTGAGGAACCGACTATAATGGTCTGAGATAATGGTTTGTGGGATCCAAAAATATACCCATACTCGTTCAAAGAAGATCTTGGTAGTGGCTTCTACTGTGATGTTCTTCTTGTAGGCGACTAGAATTGCCATCTTGGAAAAGCAATCAACAACCACAAAAACACAGTCATTTCCCCTCTGGGTGTATGGGAGGCCTGACATGTAGTCCATTGAGATGGATTTCCATGCCCTATTCATATTAGGAAGAGGGGTGTACAGTCCCTTTTTCTTAGTGTTCATTTTGGCAATAACGTAGGTGGTGCAAAACCTGATATACTTGTCGAAATCCCGTCGAAGTTTTGACCAGTAGAAATGTTTATGCAACACTATTACTATCTTTTCGACACCAAAGTGTCCTACCACCCGACTATAGTGAGATTCCCAAATAAGCTTCACACACTTGCTTTATGGAACACAGATATGGACCAAACGACACAACAACCCATCTTGAAGATGGAAATTAGTGACCACTGAGTTGGCGCCCAACATTTGGTAGGTGGTTGAGAACTTAGGGTATGTCTCATATAGGAGGGGCCATCCAAGGGTCTCATGGCCATAAGAGTCTAGCACTGTGTTGAGTTCCACAACTAGAGGTTGGCTGAGGCAATTAACAACTAGGTTGGTACTTCCTATTTTATACTTGATGTTGAGGTGGAACTGTTGTAAGTATGTGGGCCACTTTTGATGGCGGTCATTCTGCAATTTTCCATGGGTCTGCATGAACTGTAGTGGCTTGTGATGAATGTGGATGAATGTCTCCTTCCAAAGAATGTAATGTCTCCACTAGCGATAGGCTTGCACAATGGAGTACATTTTTTTTTGTAATTTGGGTACTTACAAACAACATCTGATAGTGTATCACTATGATATGCCATGGGGTGGCCGTGTTAAGTGAGAATGATGCCCGCAACATAGTTTGAAGCATCTGTCTCAATCTCAAAGGGAGGTTGTAGGTTTGGTAATGAAAGTACTGGGGATGAGAACAAACACTTCCCCACACAATCTTTTCCTTACCGCCACCCCAGTACTTTCATTACCAAACCTACAACCTCAACCCCAGTACTTTCATTACCAAACCAAAGATTGTAGGTTGTAGGTGTGTTGGGATAGGCCCCACACAATCTTTTCCTTACCGCCACCTTGGTTACGTGGTTGAGGGTCCATGTGATATGAGAGAATCCCAAAATGAAACTACGATAGAAATTGGCAAGGCCCAAGAAGCTCTGAATTCCAGTGAGTGTGGTTGGGGTTGGCCAGTCATGGATGACCTAGATCTTGGTTGGATCCACATGCACACCATGCTAAAAGTTATGTAGCCTCAGTAATAGACCCTGTCCATGCCGAAGGATAATTTTTCCAAGTTTCCATATAGTTTGTGTTGTTGCAGGGTGTGGAGAACCTGTTGAATATATTGCAAGTGTTCCACCCAAGTCTTGTTATAGATGAGGATGTCATCCACATACACCATGACAAAAGTATTGGTGAAAGGTCATAGGATATCTTCCATCATCCTCATAAACTTTGTTGGAGCATTTGTCGAACCAAAGGGCATGACTAGCCATTCAAAAATACCTTCTTTTGACTTGAAGGTGGTCTTCCATACATCTGTTTGTTCTATTGGGAACTGGTGGTAGCCATACTCCAAATCAATCTTAATGAAGTATTTTCCCCATGTGAGCTAATCAAGGAGGTCGTTGAATCAGGGAATCGAGTACTGGTTTCGAAGTGTGATTTTATTCAGGGCCCGGTAATCAATGCAGAGTTACCATGTCCCGTCTTTCTTCTACACCAGCACAATTAGGCTCCCATAAGGTGATGAGATGAGATGTATGTGCACCTTGTGAAGAAGTTCTTGGATCTACCTTTTGATCTCCCCATTTTCTAATAGAGAGTGGCGGTAGACTGGCCCATTGGGTAGCGGTGCACCTGAGGTCAAATCAATGGGATGCTTGACCTGGCACTGTAGAGGTACCCTGTTAGGAGAGGAGAAGATAACTTAGTATTCTTCCATGACCTTATCCACTTGCTTTTGTTGTGTGGAGAGATCAGCCGCAGAGGCCCTGGATGTGTTTACGATATTTCGCTCACTCTGAGAGTGAATCATGAAGAAGACAAATTTCCCGGTCTGAGAGATGACCTTTTTGCATTGCTTGGTAGAGATCAAGGAAATAGCACTAGGAGGGATTGCCTCGGGTATCCTGTACAATTTCCTTTTCAAAGTAATAATAACACTACGAGGCCTAGACTCACATACAACATGACGTTTCCATAAATATGGTTGCCCCAAAAGAACATTACAAGCTTAGAGAGGAGAAACATCACACAATACCTCATCTTTGAAGGGCTTGATGTTGTATGATAGTCGACACTGTTGGATGACGTGAAGATCGCTTCCTTGGCAGATCCATCCAATGGTACAGGGTTGTGGGTGTGGCGTTATTGTCAAGGCCAGGGGCTTGATGACCTCTGCTAAGATGAGTTTCTTCTTAATACTACTATCAACAATAAAGTGAAGTGGGGTGCCTTTTACCCACATCTATGAATGGAAGAGGTGCTCGCCTTCTTCTATCTCATCTAGTTCACCAGGCTAGAGCTTGGTGGTAGAAACAGTAGCACCAGGTTCTACGTCAATGATATGTCTTCCCCTTTCTGGTTCTGAATCATAGTCAGAACCTGCATATGATTCATAGTCTTTCACTTTGGCCACTAGCGACTACTTTGAGCGATAGTCAGTAGTGTTATGCCAAGGGGTCTTATGGAAGTCGCACCACTTCTTGGTATCTTTCTTTGTCTTTCTGGTGTCCTTTTTTTCTTGTGACTTGGACTAGTTGTCCTGATATTGTCCATATTTTCTCTATCCTTTTTTCTATTGGTTGGGGCCACCCCTTCCTCTCTTTTGCTATGAGGGGTTCCCAGGCCCAAATTGGCACGTCTTTTGTTTGAGCTTCTACTCGATTTTGACAGCATGTCAGTAGGCCGTGCCCAAGGACGAGATGTCCAGAAATTCCATTTCAGTCTAGATGTATCTATGCAAATAAGCACAATACTTGAGTACCATATGTCACTCTGAATATTTGATACCCAGCTTGGTGCGCAAGGTATGGAAGATATTTGTGAATTTTGGCACTACTTGGTCTATTTCTTGTTGTAGTGTGGTCCATTTGGTATACAAGTCATCATAATTTCCAACAGGGTAGTATTGTTCCTTAATAGCATCCCTGAAGGATTCCCAGGTGGTTGGGACTATAAATATTAAGGTTTCCTTTGTTTCCTTTTGCTCACAGAATGTTTCCCACCAATCTTTGACATGGGGAATGGCTCTGAGGAGTGGAAAAGTAATCTTTTCTCTATTCAAAAAGTTATGGATAGAAAAATACCTTTCTAGTAGATTCAACCGCTTGTCTACAACATCTTTGTCTATATGACCTTCAAATATAGGAATATCTAAGTTTATTTGTACCTTGAAGGGGGCGATGCCTCCGCTGAAGGAAGATGCGTCGCATGTTCGTAGTCACCGAAGGATTTGCGTGAAACTATCCATCATCTCGTTCCTCTGTTGCGTGAGGGATTCCTCAAACAAAATTTTGAAAGGATCTCCTATCCTATCATATTTATTTTCTCCTACCATGAAATGTCTCTTGGGAGTGCGAGATATTTTGTCCTCAAGAGAAACAAGCTCGAGACCCAATTCTTTGTACCCTGACCTCGTTGGGGACATGCATTAAGACGACAAGGAGAAAACCACTCTGATACCACTGATCCAAATTTTATGAGAACAATGAAATGAATACAGATTATTAAAATATTCTTAACACAAAATAACAGAGATGCAATAAAATTGGTTTTCTATTCAATAAGGAAATAAGTTGAAACTGTAAAATGCAGTGGAAAACAAGCTTGCTGGAATGGTGGTGGCTTATCTCTGTGAAGAGATGTGATGATTGTGCTCATTCGCAAGAAGATGATTACAATGAGAATCTGAAGGCCTTTTTATAATAAAAAAGAATGCAAAAAACCCTAGACATCCAAAAATCTAACCCTAGGAGATGAAGCACCAAAAGTCATGTGGGCGTCGTTTGGGTAAGTTAGTACATCAACTTCTTGGGGTCATAACTTTTGCATATGATCTCTGTTTTAGGCACATGATATCCCGTTGGAAAGGTGTCGTTTAGGAGATTCATTTTGGGGGATCAATCAGAGCCTTTGACTATCATTGAGAATATCGGTCTCGAAAAACCTTCATTTAGGCCCTCAAAATGGCCCCAAAAGTTAAAAACTGCTAAAAAGAGTAAATTGCCAAAATTGCTAGAAAACTATTTTGACCGAGTTGGAAAAGGTGGGTGGCCACTGATATCTACCTATATCATCAAGGCATGTTTTTTTGGTTTGAAGAAGTACTTTCGGGTTCATAATTACTTCGATAATACCAAGGCAAGGATTTATATTTTAAACTTGAATGGGGGAGCTTCCATTTGGAGGGAATATCTCAAGGAAATCAAAGTCTTGAAGGAAAGAAAACTAACTTGGAAGCAGTTTGAAAAGCACTTTCAAAAGGCATATGTATCATAAAAGTATTATGATGAAAAAATTAGGGAATTACATGAGCATAAGTTGGGACAACTTACTATTGATGCATATTCCAAGAGTTTTATGGAGTTGTTGAGGTATGTCCCTTACCTCAAGGATGAGAAAGAAAGAGTGCAATGTTTTCTCAATGGATTGCCACAGTCCTACCAAGACATTATTGAGTTTGATCAGCCGAAGACATTGGAGGACACTATACGGAAGGCTAAGTGTTTTTGTGACCAGTCTAAACTTAAGCAAGAGCCTCTTAAGGATTGGAAGAGAAAATACAAGAGAATATTCCAAAAAAAGAGATTCAAGTCCTTTTCATACAAGAATCCAAAGAAAGGTGCATAGTTTTCTCAACCAAGAATAAGTATGCATCGATAGAATTTTCCATCTCAGAGTGGAAATAAGACAATAGAGTAAGAAAGAGAAAGAGTAGAGTAACCAAAAAATGGACCTCTACAATGTTGGGGTTGTGGAGAACCACACCTATTGAGGGATTGTCCTCACAGAAAACATGATAGAAAGAAGGTGTATCATGCAAAAGAAGCAATTATGGTCAATGATGTGGATAGAAGTGTACCAAAGATATATGCAGCTATGGAAAATCAACAAGAAGACCACCAAGCTTTTGTGGTGGAGTTGGAAGATATTATTTCCAATCAACCTATTTCTATTTTAATTTACCCTAGATCTAACCTTAGTTATGTGTCACCTTGATCTATTGAGGCATGTTTATTACAAAGAAAGAAACATGTAAGAGATTGGTTGGTTCAGTTGGCCATTGGAAATAAGAGGAAAATGGCTGAGGTCATAGAAGCTTTTCCAATTGAAATGAATGGACTGCAGACTCAAGCAACCTTTAATATTATTCCCCTAGGATCATATGATGTGTTTTTGGGTATGGAATGGATATATTCCCATAAGGAAAAAATGAATTGTTATGGAAATATTTTGGAATGTGAATATGAAGAAGGAAATATAAGAGTTTTGCAAGGCATTCAAAAGATAGTTTCAGTGAGACAAAAATCAACATTGAAACTTAAGAAGTTCAGTCAAAAAGGGTGTCCCTTGTATCTTATACAATTTCTTAACTCAATATAGATCAAGGATATAAAGCATGAATATCACCCTATATTGTGGGAGTTTAAGGATGTGTTTCCAGGGGAGGTTCTTGGATTACCTCCAAGGAGAGATCTTGATTTTTCCATAGATCTAGTGCCTAGAGTAGTACCAAAATCCAAAGTGCCCTACAGGATGAGCATACAAGAGTTGGTGCAATTGAAGGTACAACTAAAAGAAATGTTGGATAAAGGTGACATCGGGTCAAGTGTGTCCCCATGGGGAGAAATAGACCTGTTTTTGAAGAAGAAGGATGGTATATTGAGATTGTGTATTGACTATAGGCCATTGAATAAGATGAGCATCAAGAACAAGTATCCTTTTCTCAGGGAATATGATCTATTTAACCATCTTATAGGAGTTGCAATCTTCTCAAAGATTGATTTGAGGTCTAGACATCATCAAGTTAGAATTAATGATGAGGACATCCACAAGATGACCTTTAGAACGAGGTATGGACACTATCAGTTTGAAGTGGTTACATTTGGGCTCTCAAATGCACCAACCACATTCATATGTTTAATGAATAGTGTTCTTAGCAAGTACCTAGACAAGACTTTTGTCTTAATTTTTGTGGATGAAATTTTGGTGTATTCCAAGACTAGAGAAGAGCATGAATATCACCTTAGAATAATTCTAAAGGTGTTGAGAGAGAACTAGATGTATTCTAAGTTTATAAAGTGTGACTTCTTTCAAAAGGAAATCCAATATTTAGGCCACATAATCTCAGCAGAAGGAGTGGCAGTAGATCCCAAAAATATCAAGGCAATCATGGATTGGCCTAAGCCTAGGAATGTAATTGAAGTAGGATATTTTAAGTGATTGGTTGGGTAATACAGGATGTACATAAAGGTATTTTACAAGATTTTTAACCTCATTACTTCATTACAAATGAAGGGGATGAAATTTGCGTGGTAACTAGAATGTGAAGCCAATTTTCAGCAGCTGAAGCATCTCTTAACTAATGCCCATGTTTTGAATATTGTAGAACCTGAGAGACATTTACTAGTTTTCACTGATTATTGCAAAGAAAGACTTGGTGGAGTTATTATTCAAGAAGGACAGCTGATTTTCTATGAATCACAAAATTTCAATGAGCATGAGCAGAATTATTTTACCCATGATATGCAACTTGCAACAATTGCACATGCATTGAAGATGTGGAGACATTACTTGAAATAAGGTTTTTCCTAATGATAGACCATCGTGGTCTGAAGTATTGATTTGAGTAGTCGAGTTTGAATGCCAGACAAACTAGATGGATGGCATTGATCAACGAATTCCATTTTGAGATCAAACAAATAAAAGGAAAGGAGAATAGAGTGGCATATGCACTCAGTCGTAGTGTACAAGTAGTACACTTAGCAACAACAAGTGAAGGATAATCTGATGTCAAGCAGAGGATTAAAACCCTCTTACATGAAGATGAATTCTTCAGTCAAGTAAGAAAAAGGTTACAACAAAAAAACTAGTGAAAGGAAGTATAAAGAATATCATCTTGGGGATGATATCTTGTTGTTCTATAACAACAGGATATATGTTCCTATTTCAACAGATTTGAGGCACCTAGTTATGGAGAAGTTCCACAGGAGACCATATGTAGGTCATCCTGGTTACTTGAAAATGGTGATAGCAGTAAGACAAATTTACTATTGGCATGGAATGAAGTAGGACATTTCTCAATGCATCACTAAGTGTTTGGAGTGTCAACATGTGAAACTGGAGCACAAACATCATGCTAGGCTATTGTAGCCTTTGCCTATTCTAGAATGGAAATAGGAAACAATTTCCATAAACTTTATTATCCATTTACCAGAAATAATCAAACAACATGATGTAATCATGGTTGTAGTAGACAAGTTGAGCAAGGAAGCTCACTTCATTCCCATTAAATATACTTTCAAAGCCATAGATGTTGCTAACATTTTTGTGAAGGAAATTTCAGATTGTATGGTCTGCCTAAGACCATAATTTTAGACAGAGATGCTAGTTCACTTCAAATTTCTGGAAAAGTTTGTTTGCATGCTTGGGAATGAAATTTGTGTTTAGCATGACCTACCATACTCAAACAGATGGTCAGACCAAAAGAGTGAACAAAGTGCTCGAGTACATGTTGAGGATGGATGTTATGCATCAGCCCAAACTGTGGGAAGAATATCTACCTTTGGAATAGTTTTCCTACAACAATGGTTACCAAGAATCATTGAAAATGATCCCGTTTGAGGTTTTGTATGGAAGAAAGTGAAGATTTATAGTCATTTTGGACAATCCAGTGGACAATAATACCCTTGGAACGAAGTTTCTAAATTAAATGGACCATGCAATGGTTAAGATAAGGAAAAATATGAAGGTATCTCAAGATAGACAAAAGAGTTATGCAGATAGTAAGAGAACTAATAGAGAGTTCAAAGTGGGAGATCATGTGTATCTTTGAGTGGAACCCAAGAGAATTTCTTGAGAATGGGAATGTGTGCTAAGTTGGCACCCCACTATTGTGGACCATTTGAAGTTCTAGAGAGAGTGGGACTAGTAGTGTACTAATTTGTGTTACCACCTATTACTATAGCTCATAATATTTCCATGTGTCTTTGTTAAAGAAATATGTTTATGACTCTAATCATGTAATTGATTGGACTGTGATACAGATGGAACTAGAGGGAGAATTCCATCCCGAACCTCAATTCATCCTAGACAGGAGAGAAACAATGCTCGAGAATCGAGCCATCATGCATGTCAAGGTGCAATGGAAGCACTTTGGAGCAGATAAGGCTACATGGGAACTGGATGATGCCATGAGATTGGAATATCCATTTTGGTTTTCTATATAATTGTATATACATGGTGTTTTAAAACAATGAGGATGGTGTTTCTTTAAGGGGGAGGGGAATGTAACACCCTGTTTTCCCCCATAACTGTAATTATTCTTACTAATTCATATGATCGTGTTTATGAATTTGGTAATCATGTTTTTATTAATGAAAGACACTAGACAACTGACAGAGAGGGAAAATCCTTCAAAGTACAATCCATGATACACAAGTGGGAATTGATGAAGCTATATTTGATGAAGTAAGTTGGAAAGGTGGATCTAAGATGTTTTTTTAAAGACAATAGAAAGTTTTCTTATCAAGCCAAATTATGCTTACAAGGCATAAGCACACACCTACCAATGTACTAGGTCTGTATGGAGCCACGTGACTAGTAATGGAAGTAAGAATGGTGGTTGAGGCAGTTAATAATTCTTGATGATTATGATCTCTTGAAGAAGGAAAAGTGTTAATGGAGTGACTTGATGAAGAGGACATGCATGAATTTCCCCCTCAGTAATTTGGACCAGACTGCAGGTCCCGTATATAAAAAAGACACGGGAATCCCGAGGGGTGGAGGAAGAAAGGCCAGAAGTGCAAAACCACCATGGGATGACCAAAAAAGGAAGAATATGCAAAGACATAAAAGGGAGAGTGTGCACACTTTCACAAAAAAGAAACAGAATCCAAATAAATAAGGAGAGAGTCATAGGATCACCAATAATGGTGTTCAAATCATAGAGCACGCAAATAATAGAGGCATTAATCTAGAGAAATAAGGAGAGAGTGATAGGATGACCAAGAATGGTGTTCAAAGCATAGAGCACGCAAATAATAGAGGTGTTCTCAGCTCATAATTGAGGAAGATAATAAATTGGTGAGATTTCCTTTAAGAAAATAGGAAATCTCATTCATGTTATTGATGATCACCTTGAAATAGAGAATACCTAGATCTAAACTCGAGAAATAGAGGAACACAACTTGGTACTTACTAGATAGAAACTTGCACTGGTAAGGGGAGGTTTCTAAGGTTTTGTTTAGCAGAGAAGGGAATCCCTTGTGTAAAGGAAATCTAGTTGATAAACTACTTGATAAACCTGTAGAGGCCCTAAGATCAGTCGGGAGGGGGGGAATTCTACTATTATCAGTGGGGGAAGGAGAGTAACATCCCTGAATCATCTTGAGAATGAAAAACTAGTTAAATCATTATCCTTGTCATATCATGTCTTGGCATGGGGGTGGCATACTATAGGAAGGAACTCTACAGTATGGCCTAGGGTTGGGAGGAAAGATATCCTCTCTCAATCAGTTGGCTAGTTGTTACAACTTCTGAACAAATAAGTGTTTATTTTACTTTTTTAATATATGTTTAGTGTTGTAAATATAATGATATTATTGACTGATGGATATGAAAGATATGTATGGAAATATTGAACTCTAGAGTAAAGTGGAATATGCTTGTTTGATTTACTATTAATATAATAAATTTTGAGCATGAGTAAGTGGTGTATGTAAAATGTATGTCCACAAGAATCTTGCATTCTTGAGAGGAAAGTTTGCAAGATATGGACACAATATTAATATTGTGAGATTACAGGAATGCCTTGGTACTTGGCAATTGTTGGTAAGGGTTAAGGAATGAAAACCATGTGTTAAACTTTTTTTTTTAATTGGAAATATTGCAGTATCTGTAAATCATTATCCAATATTAAAAAGAAATTCCTTAGAAAGGTTAAGAGTGAACTTCAAAACTCTTGAGGTTTGGTAGAGTCTCAGGAAAGACTTAGAAGAAACCCCTGGAGGATTCAAAGAAATCACAACTGTCGATCTTCGTCTTTAAGGACCATATGATTTACCAACAAGAATTGTTGGAGAAGGATTGTTGGAGTGGATTTTGAATTGGTATACAATTGACTCCAATGAGAGAGATTTTGAGGTGCCTTATATTGTCAACCTGATGTTGAGGGGTGATCATAGCCATTCGATTAAGGATGTATATACCCCTAGAGGCCTTGGCAAATTTTGAGAAGGGAATTTGTTGTAATTAGGACTCAGACATGGGGATTCTTATAGAAACCAAGTATGATTTTTGTGGAAAAAGGAAGAAAAATGAATTCCCCACTAGCCTAAGTGATTTTAAGGGGGTTGGGTATGTTACACGAATGGGTTTCTTACAATAGTTTGATTTGGTCATAAAGTATAAGAAGGGTAGAACAAACAAGTTGGCTTACATGCTTTCAAGGCAACCCACATATAATATTAAAACTTTGGGAACTTTGATTCACATGGAGCCTTTTACCCATGATACATATAGAGAGGCATACACAAAAGATCAGGAGTTCATTAAGGTGTTTTAGTAGCTATAGGGCCAAATTGATATAGAGTAAGGTGACAAAAAGGATGAATATAATTTACAGAATGGTTTACTCTACAAGATTGACAAGCTCTATGTTCCTAAAGGTGAACAATTGCATCTTATCAGAGAGGAGCACACCTCCAAGGTTGCAAGACATTTTGGTGTTGGGAATACAGTTTCCAAATTACAAAGGTATTTTCTTGTTTGGTTGAAGAGTGTGATTTTGCATTATTAGCCAGGGAAAAGTCTTTTATTTCATAAATTTTTGCAGTTTACTTAGATCATAAGTAGCTCATAGTTGAGTGAAATTCCTTTTGGGTTTGCTGTCCAAAATCTTAGAAAATGTTAATTTTTTTTTTGAAAAGTTGTTGAAATTTTGCATTAAGTGAAAGTTTTTGTTTCCAGCTTTTTATTCATTTTTTATTTCGTCTTTTACACATCATCAGTTTCAATATCATACCCCTTGACATAATACAAATCCATAAAATTAACGGTAAATTTAAAATTTATTAGACTTTTATGTTTGTAGGGTTAACCAACTAGTTCAGGATTAGGGCCTTGGATTAGGTTGGAGAGGAAACTCTTCAAGGCCATTACAATCAAACATTGGAGTCTCATTTAGGGAGTGTATAAGTCCAATATCATGAAATTTATCTGGGACCCCCCTCTAACATAGGGGATAAACATGAGGTCACGTGCTGAAAGGTATCGAAGATAACCCCTCCAAAGTTGGACCAATCATAGTGGAGAACACATATAGAGGGCTTGTTTTGGGATTCCGTTGATTGCATTTTCCACAGGTCTTCATGGGTATCGAATCCATTTGAGGTCCTTAGTTGTCTTCTGGACCACTTGATCTTGATACCCTTGACAGGTTTCAAGCTCGATACCCTGCTCATTGTGGTCTACCCGACTTTTGACTGTACCTGCCTGGTTATTGTTCACGTGCTGGCAACCTAGTTGCCTATATTTTTTAAGGACATACACAAGTGACTGCGGGGGTATACCATAGTACCTAGGATAGACATCGGGCCATGCTTTGTAGAGTATTCTTGGAGGGTGCTTCCGTTTTCGAGTTTCACTCGCACCGGTAAGTTGCTCTAGTGTTGGTTGTTGTAACTGTTCTTCTAATTAATTTAGTGTTTTCATGTCTTATCTTATAGGAAATTTTTTAGTGCATGTTACTTTTGAATGTTTAGACTACCCTAGAGTGTCTTTGATCTTCTCACACAGTGGAGGATCCCGAGCTCCGTCGGTCATGAAGGCTTCTCGTCCTACCGTAGGTTACACTGGAGCCACCCCCGCCACCACTAAGGCGAAATCTAGACCAACAAGGGTCTTTTGAAGCAATTGGGTCACAAGAAATTGTGCCTGACCAACATCCGGAGGAATCAACGATTTTGGACCTTGGAGCAAATGCTCTTGGCTCGATTGAAACCCCAACCACTAATTTCTTGGCACCTTTCATCATACCAATTCAATTTTACGAGTGCCAAACAGTGTCGCACACAACAATGAAACAAATGTTGTTACTCCTTCCGGGAATTCTTCAATTCCCACTACGGTTGTCACCATAGGAGAGTTTTCACCTCCTAACCCACTGTCAATGGTCTGAGCCACCATGGTCTTGATCGTCTCTACATCGCACAGTGGTTTGATCCTGTCTTTGGAAGTAGCCATAACCTCTTTCACACCAAGTCCGACAGGGCCTCCATTCTCATACGGGATGCCTAGTTCAGGTACAAGTCCTATACTTTCCTACTCCACTTTATAGACTTTATGTCTGGGGGTAGGGACCTCTAGCACTCCTCTACAAGGTTAAATGGGGGGCACTCCTACTCCTTTTAATGCTTTCCCTTATGGAGGAGGTCATATACCTCCTTCGTCCCCTTCACTCGGTAGCTCGCATCAACAATCCACCAGGCAACCTACACACCATAGTTTATTTGGAGCGGGGAGTCAAGGACCACCTTCATATAATATGTCGATAGGTTCGACATCGTTTTCTTTGATCAGAGCGTTTGGTAACAACACCTTCTTGTCAGCTACCTTCTCGACTAGGGGCAATCCCAGTTTTGGACAATCTATTCCTATGCAGGGTACTATTCCTACACAAGGGGAAAACCTAGGAACTTCTTCTGCATCAGGGCCTTGGAATTCTTGGCAGGGATCTGTTCCCTTATCCGATGTTGATCTAGGGTAATTCTTTCCACAATCAATGGAACCCCAGACAAACTACTATGCCTATCCCCATGAGACTGACATGGGGCAACCCTTCCCAAAGTCCTTTGAATGCAATGCATGCCCAACCATCTATGTCCTATTTTGGAAATCAGTTGATGATGTCTCCACATACGCAAAATCCATACGTTGGCTAGGGCCAAGGTTTCTACCAAAATCTAGGTCAACAGCTGAAATTTTCCTGGCAACCTGGTGCCATTCAAACCCCAGGCCCCTTTTTCCCAGGTTATCACCAACAACCCAAACTACCCTTCCTGGCAACTTTGCACTTGCCATATTTGACAAGGTTGTTGAATGACCCTATTTGTCACGATCCGCATTGGCCTCCTATGCTGACGAAGTTGCCTTCAGACATTCCAAAGTTTGAAGCCAAGCCTAACGAAGTTCCAAGAGATCATGTGACTACCTTCCATCTTTGGTTCTCATCTAACTCGTTGAGATATGACTCTGTACAGTTGCTATTGTTTCAAAGTACTCTCATTGGGAGTGTCGTGAAATGGTACACTGAGCTCGATCGCTCAAGATACTCTTCCTTTGGTGAAATGGAAATGGCTTTCCTAAACCATTTCCAGTTACCTATGAGATACGACGCTGGCACAGAGCTTCTGGCCAATTTCAAATAGACGACAGTGGACCATATCTCCGATCACATCCGAGAATGGAGATGCCAGAAGAGGTTAACTAAGGTACCAGTCCCACCATCATTCCTTCTTGAGTGGTTCTTTAAGTCATTGGTCCTGCAGTTATCCAAAGACGTCGTGACGTCGGGATTATTCTCTAAAGAAGACACCGTCATGAGGGCTCAACAATTTGAGCTCATCTATTCTCAGTCTGGTTTATTATACAACATCTTGCCAGATGCGCCACGCTCAATACTGGATAAAACTAGACAGAGAGTTTGACCACATGCCAATGGTATTGTTGGTTCAGCACAAACAAATCCTGCTGAGCAATTGACGAAGCAGTTGCAACAGTTATCTATACAACACACAATGACCAACCAAACTACTACTTTGGCTTCTCCCCCTACCAAAATGTCGGAGGTACACACAGTGCAATCGACTAACCCAAAGGCCACCCAACAGCCTAAAGGAAAGAGAAAACAATGAAAGAAGGGTAAGGGGGATAAAAAACCTACCAATAATGATGGTGTGGACAACACTGAGAAACGGAAGGTGAGGTATCTATGTATTGTGCGCAGAAGACCACCTGACCCATCTATGTCCTTGGCTTGCAGAAGCCCAAAAGTTTGTGATGCAGCAACAACCTACTGTGTTGACCAATCCATTTCAACATGGGAAAAATCTAACCCAAGCCTCTGCAAGCACGGAAGGGGGCAGCCAAGACCCCTCTCTGCCTGTGAACAACCCTGCATCCACGAATGTATATATGGTGAGGGGTGATGCTTTTATATCGACTAGAGCACATGACTATAGTAAACCAAGCACTTCTAAGAAGGGTAAAGAAGATGAACTCCCATATCTTCCTCTACAGATTGAGAAAACGTTGGGTGAAACAATGACACACATTCCCAAAGGTGCATTCAAAAAATATTCTCATAACCCAAGCGCAAGGGCTGCCTAGAACTACTCTGTGGTGGAAGATTTATCACAAACCCCTTGTGCAACGTATGCTTTGGAGGTCCTCCAAAGCTGCCCTTCCCAGAAGAAAGCCTTGTTAACCTCTTTAGGATCTACTGAGACTTGTAATTCAGGTACAATCATGCTGGATACAACTAACTTAAAACCTCATCTACCTTACCACATAGCATTTCAGATAGTAGTGGATTATCCCATGAAAACGTTTACTCAGAATATCTTCCACACAGTGGTTGATGAGGGTGCCTCGACATGCATTATGTCATTGGCATGTTGGAAGGCCGTTGGCCAGCCTGTTTTGTCTCCATCACCTACTCTCCTCACTGCTTTCGATGGTCATTCATTCCGACCACATGGTATCGTTCCTTCTTTCCCCATGCAGTTAGGAGGGAAGACCGTGTGTGTCGAGGTAGAGGTAGTCGATCCTCCCCTCAACTATAACCTCTTGTTAGGAAGGATTTGGACTTATGCCATGCAAGTTGTGGTTGCTACAGTTTTCTGGGTCTTGTTGTTTCCACGTGAAGGTCGGATAGTGACCATCGATCAATTGTCCTTCTCCAGACCTGACCCTGCATTGGGGGCATCCATGGTCCCGATGATTGATAATCCTCAACCAGGTGTCGTCAACGTAGGGCCTGGTTTGTGCCCATCTTTGATGGGTACCTTCGATTACCCGCCCCATCAAGGCGATATCAAGTTTATATGCAATCACCATAAGGTTGATATTTTTCAAGTTTCGTCGTTCCGCACGACTTGCTTCGATGATCCGTGGATACTTCCTTCCCCATCATCCATGATGGATGGAGCAGGACACCTAGGCATGTCCATGCCCTTGTCTGTAGTTGAAGTAGCATACTCTTTAGTCCATTAAGCTTCAGTCCACCCTGATCCATCTCCTGCACAAGAGTTCGATCCACTTCTAGAGTCTATTTGGGCTAAGGGTTCTCTCGCTCACACCGATTCATTAGACTTAGTATTTCCCTCTGATGAAGCAATAATTGAAGCAATGACTAGTATGGATAAACCCTAGGAAGATCTTCATCACAAATCATACTTCCTCCCAGAGTTAAGCCGAATTGAAGCAGGAGAATTCACCGTGACTATGATGGGAGATCAATCTTGTCCTATTAATCCCATAGCTACACATGAGGTTTATGCTGAGGGTAATATGGCAACTATCACTGAAACCTTACCAATCAATATCTCTCGAAACCATGGCGTTGTGGAGAATGTCTTCATCGGAGCTGACTGCTCCCCCGAAGAGATTCAAATCTACACAGATCTTTTCAAAGAATTATGTGACATTTTTTCCTGGTCTTATGAGGAAATGCCAGGTATCGATCCAAAAATATTTGAACATGAAATCACAATGTATCCTGAAGCCAAGCCTGTTTTGCAGAAGCTTCATCCAGTTAATCCTAAGAAAGAAGAAACCATTAAGGTTGAGGTTGAGAAATTGCTAAAAGATGGGTTTATCTATCCTATCCATTTGACCCAATGGGTGTCAAATCCTGTGTTGGTCAATAAAAAATAAGGCACGATTCGTGTTTGTACTGACTTCCATGATTTGAACAAGGCATGTCCCAAAGATAATTTTCCCACACTGTTCATCGACCAGATCATTGATGAATGTGCAGATTGCGAAGCATTTTCTTTCATGGATGATTTTTTGGGATATAATCAGATACAAATCAAAACCAAAGACCAACACAAAATGAAATTCATTTGTACATGGGGTACATTCGCATATTGTAAGATTCCTTTTGGTCTCAAAAAATCTAGAGCCACCTTTCAGCGGGCCATGTAATTTTCTTTTCATGACCTCAAGCATATAGTCGAGGCTTACTTAGATGATTTAGCATCTCGATCTTGCAAGAGAATGGATCATCCCACACACCTTCAACTTATCTTCGAACATTGTCGCTACTTTCGGATTCACCTGAATCCAAATAAGTTCAGCTTATGCATAACGTCAGGAAAATTGTTAGGTTTCATAGTGTCAACAATAGGGATCATGGTCAATCCTCTCAAGGTTGAGGCAATAATTCGGTTGCCCCCCCCATGCACAATCCTTCAACTTCAGAGTCTACAGGTGTTGATGGGTGAAATCGACCGTCTATCAACTGAGAGAGTGGAACCGGTCCGGGGTTGTCTAATAACCCAAGCCATTTGGGATGAACCACCCTGACGGGTTTAACGGCTCCATTAGCTGATCTAAGGTCCTAAGAAAACAAAAAAAAGAAAACTAATCTAAACTAACTAATATAACTAAAACTAAATAAAACAAACTAAACTAACTAACAATAAATAAAACAAACTAATAAACTAATCTAATTAAAACTAACTATTAAACAAACTAACTAAAACTAATTATTAAAACAAACTAAATTAATCTAACTATTCTATAAATACAATCTACTAACTACTACTATACTAACTCTAACTAATTAACTATCTAACTACTAATTGAAATATAACTTATTCACAAAATATACAATATCTACAATTTACAGATTTAAATAAAACCTGAAAAACTCATTTGCATTCTGCCCTTAGACAGAGAGGGGTATTTTTTGTTGATTTTATGGTTTTACGAACAAGAAATAAAACAAAACTAACTAAACTAAACAACTAATATACTAATTCTAACTATAAATCTAACTAAACATATATCTAACTAAACTACTAATAAATATACTAAATGAATAAATAACAAACTGACCTGGAAACGCTCCAGGTTTGTCCTGTGTATGATGATTGCCTTAGCTGATCAAAGGGAGGAAACCTGCACCGAATTATCCAGGAGATTTTTGTAAATGATAAGCTGCAGTGCTCTACAAGTTTGATTATAGGACAAACAAGACATAAAAATAACGACAATCTTATAATTTATAAATCTCTACAATTAGATAAACCCGTGTGCAAAGACTTATACAAAATAATTCAATTGATGAAGAAGAGAAATATGTCATTCATTAACTGAATCAAATATTTGTTGTACTTTTAAAGTATTGAAAGAAATCAGATATGGATGAAACATTGATTAATTCATATAATTTTGCAAAAGACTATGATAGCTAAAGTAGTCACTAATCAAATGCAAATTGATAATCATAAACATGAAACAAAAGATTGATATTATGAAAAGAAAAAGCTGTAGCAGAACATCAATTTCTGTCTCAGTTTGTATTAGAAATCCATAGCCTGGTTCTCCCACAAGTGAGGATGATCCTTATTACAAAAATAATAAGTATTTATAAGTTTTCCACAGGGTAAAACCTCCCTGTGGAAGTTATCAAACTGTTTACATAAAATCTGGGAAGATATCCCAAATTTGACTAAACTAGGAAACTAAAATAAAAGTAAAACATCCAAATATCTCTTGAATTGTCCAGCATGTCCCATGTAATTCGAATTTACCTGAAACAGGTCAGAAATGGACAAGTTAGAAGGATCTTTTATTAATAAAATAATAAAAATCTAATTCCATAGACTAGCTACAGAATCCTCTGATTCTGTAGCTGGTCTAAATAAGGCACAGAATCAACATTAAAATCAATTGAAAATATTTTAAGGAATTAAATTCAATTAACATCCAATAACAATTTGAAAATGAATCATTGAGGTTGAAATTGCTATACCATTCGAAATCAAACATGATCATGACCATTCAACCGAATACAGAGATAGGTGTACTCTGTTTCTTTTGTTACCACAAAATAGAATGAACAGAATCATAATCAACAGTTGTCAAATCGTTTGATATCAATTTGAAACTGATATAATTAAACAAATCGCATGCAATTGTTATGCTGCATTATCAACAGGAGATACGATCGAATCCAAACGAGATCATTTTCAAACCGTCATCACAAACGATTTGTGCCATGAGCGAACTAAATCAAAACTGGCGCGTAGATGAAATCATAACTAGATCAATCAATTGGTAACATAGTTCGTAAGAATTGGTCGATCGTTTGCTATTGCAAATTGGGGCAGACAAAATCATTCACGAAATCTTTTCTTGAGTGCATTTAGAAACAACTATTACCTGAATCTCCTCATACAAATTTAACAGAATAACATAATTCGAACTGAGTTAACAAACTCGTTTGAGAACAAAAATCTAATCAAATCTATTTTGATATGAATGCAATTCATAAAATCAATCAAACTAACTGAAGATACAACTATCCAATCAAGCGAATCAAACAACTGGGGTTTTACACAGTCTTCGTGGATCAAAACGTTCCATGATTCGGGCGTGAATATTATTCGCATAGACTTAAATGAGCGTATTGTTTTCATAAAAAAAATAGAGTCATTTTTCCCAACTTGGAAATGATCAAATATAGAACATTATATGACACAGCATCGTAACAACCAAATTTATTGAAATCGTTTACCAATCACAGCATATGAATCATAACGAAATCAAATACAAACATGATCATATTCTAAATTGAGCATGAAAAAACTTCATGTTCGGAATGGATACAAAACGAATTGAATTTAAAGCAAACCATCAAAATCAATCAAACTAACAAATCAAATCCAAACGAAAACCAATCAAATCTGAATGAAAATCTATCGATGTCTAAACTGGGGATGATCAAATCATACATCCAAAATGAAATTTCATTTACTTTTAGCAAAGCTAAATGTATATAGGATGAACACATTATGAGAAAGCCATTTTGAAGTATAAAAAGAGCTATTCGAACACCAAATTCCAACCATTATATTACTCATGGTAATTCACAAACTAAAACGATATCAAAATCCATACCTATATAGCGACGAGATGGCTTGATCATGCCAATTTGGAGTTGATAATGGCTGTGGCCGATTCAACATTCTTGAAAAGGATGGAGCCTGTTGTCTTCTGCTTCTTATCAGTTGGTTGGAGCTTGTCTCTTTGATTGGTCAACACTGCAATTTGATCTTCCAGTGATTGAATTTTCGATTGGAGTAGGGGAACATCAATGTAGTATCGTTCCAACCATAAATTGCATTGGTCGTAGGAAGACTGTGTGGGTTTCGAGAGAGTAGGGGAGGGTTTGATCACATTGCTAAGGGTTTCGTTAGGAAGTTTAATCCCCTGGTAACTGGGATCTTCCCTTAGGCAGGGGGGAATATTCGTCACAAAATCATAAGGTGGTTCGGGCCATAAACCCTGCGAGTAAGGATATTCACTGGCTAAGAAACGTTCTATGTCAGAGTCAGAATCCTCACTAAGGATTATAGCCTTTGACTCAGCAGAGGGTTTAGGTTTGTTCCTAGCCATCCTTGAAATAAGCCGAGCGTTATTTTTACCCTTGGCATTAGCAGTAGAGTTTGCCTTGAGCTTTTTGCTCATAGGTTTCTTTATAGCCTCGACATTCTCAGTTCCTGGTAAGTTAATAGCAGGGTCGACCAAAAGCTTAGGAGAGGGAAATAGGATATGGAAGGGCACAGGTGGCTCGGCCTTGGCTTCATTCACCATAGGTTTGTCAACCTGGACAGGGTCTGTGTCATCGAAACCATTTCAAGTGATGAAAGCTCTCCAGCTATCACCGTGCAAACTCAAGTGATAAACGATGATAAGTTTAATAAGTCCATAGTTGAACAGGCTACTGTCAGCCCTCTCCTTTTTAAACCTTTTTGACATTTTATATAGGCTGCACTGAAAGTAAAAGGGCATATTCAACGGGTATCCCATAAAATTCATTAACAAACACAGATGGTAGAGAAAAATGAGTCTGTATTGACCTTCACAGGTCATGAACTACTTGACTACCATCAAAGTATTGTGCCATCGTGGTTTAAGTGAGGATATGGGCATACCTCTGTCACAAGAGGTGACTTTACGCGAGAGGAATAGTAGTGGCCATGGAACCTCTTCCACTTTTGAATTTTTGAACCAACACTGGCCCATGGCAGGTAGCCCTGTAGAAGAACTGATAAATTCCTCGTCGATTTCCAACTGGATATCACCCACCTTGGCTCTACAGCCATCGAAAGTCATGGCGAACTGTTGCTCCAGAACTAAATTAAAACCCTCAAATTGATGCACGAAGGTAAGCCATCCATTATCTTCCAAGTCTTTCTGAGCATTGTCAAACATTAACAAGGCTTGGTTTCCATTTGGCTCGATTCGCACGACTGGTGCCATGTATCCGAGAACATGGTAAGCCGAGGGTTTGGATCATAACACACATAGGAGCAGAGTGCACGAAGGTTACCCGAGCTAACAGAGGTGAACGAGAATAAGGGATAGGCATAAATGACATTGTGCAAAGATGGTGGAGTTTATCTCTGCCATGCATAACAATTATTGCCAAGGTACAACCGCTGGCTTTCATAGCTGTTCAACCCACTATTGTATAGTTCAACAATCAAGTCACTTGGTTGACCAATGAAACAAATGTATAAACCAACACGTGCAAACATTATGCCATAGTTTTAAACACTCGACATATAAATCAAAACCAAAATCATCTATGCACCAATGTATCAGCTCATATAATCAATAGTTTAACCAATGTGCCAATGGGTATTCATATAATCAACAAGCCAATAGTTATGAAAAAACAAACATAGGTATCATATTAAAGATATATATGAAAGATTTAACCATAACACCCATGTATCTTATGAAACCAATGGTCAAGTAGGTCAAATAAATGCAAATCCAAATGCTAATGCATTGCAAACTCAATAGAACCAAATTACACAATCAATCGAAGCATGAGTATCGATCAAAGGATCTTGTCAGCTGTATAATGATAAATAAAAGGTAAGCGCAATAGGCATATCAACAAAAGAGATAATGACAGTTTAGATAGTGATTTTAATGCGACTTCGAAAGATGAAGTTTTCACGCTTACAGTCATGAAAAAAAAAAAAGGCAAATGCGCAAGTGTCGCAAAAATTGAAAATTCCATTCATTTGAACTTTGCGACGAAAAATTGATGTTTGCAAAACATTGGTGTAGGTAGCTTATAAGACAATGAAAAAATGAGAATTGGCTGCCAACAACAAGGCAAGGAGAAATTTTTACGACGCTTCATCGCCAACTATGCCAAGATCACCAAGGGATTTATGCACTTACTGAAGAAAGACGTTCCCTTTTACTGGGACGATGCTACTCAATGCTCTTTCGACACATTGAAACATGCTCTCACAACTTCCCCTCTGCTCCAGCCACCTAACTATAACAAGGATTTCCTATTATATATGACTGCAACAGAGTCAACCATTGGCATGTTCTTAGTTTAGGAAGATGACTTGTTCTCAGAATATGTCATCTATTACCTGATCTGAAGCCTCGTAGGACTAGAACTCAATTATTCTCATATCAAAAAACTTGCATTGGCAGGAGTTCATGTTGTTCAACAGTTTCTTCATTATGTTCTGTTTCGCAAGACCATCGTCATTGTTGTCGTGAATCCATTCTAGTACATGTTGACACGATGGGTAATGGGGAAAAATTAGTAGATGGATAGTCATCCTCCAGGAATTTGACTTAGACTTCGTTTAAGCAAAGTCCAAAAAGTGACTGGTCTTTGCAGAACTTATTTCGGAATTACTGGTTGAGTCAGCTGATGTTATGCCTGAAGAATCGCCTATCTGGGGAGATATGTTTTTGATCACATCTTTGGATCCCTGGTATGGAGATATACTTATCTGTCTCCATATTTTGAAGTGCCCCATTATTGATTCTCGTGATGAGCGTCGACGCATATGCCATCAGGCTAAGAATTATCTCATACTCGATGATACATTGTATCGAAGAGGTGTAGACTGCATCCTACGTCGATGTCTCACTCATGAGGAAGCAGTTATCGTGCTTAACGATTTCCATACCAGAGCTTGTGGTGGTCATTTGTCTGGGTTAGCAATAGCCCAAAAGATTCTACGAGCAAGTTACTTATGGTTGATGCTTATCAAGGATTGTATCAAATCAGTCAAGAAGTGCCATCCATGCCAAATCTTCTCTCGGAAGATGAGGGCACATCCTGCTCCCATGTTTCCTGTCATCATAGTTGNGGGGGCACCTCTATATCATTGTAGCTATGGACTACTTCAGAAAGTGGGTTGAATCTATGTCAACGTTTAAAGATGATGGAGAGACTGCAGCTCTCTTTTTATTCAATCAAATAATAGCAAGGTTCAGCATCTCGAGAGAGATTGTCACTGACCATGGCAGTCACTTTCAGAACCAGATGATGACCAAGTTAACATCAAATCTTGGGCTACGGAAAGAACATTCATCACCCTACTACCCGCAAGCAAATGGGCAGGTGGAAGTTGTAAACAAAACTCTTAAGACCATTCTAGAGCGAACTATCAACTCAACCAAGTCAAATTGGCATTTGATGTTATACTCGACATTATGGGCTTACCGAACATCAGTTAAGACTGCAACTGGTTTCTCACCTTTCAACTTGTTTACGGGTTGGAGGTAGTCTTGCCCATCGAATGTCAGATCCCATCTCTAAAGTTGGTAGTACAATTATTGTCAGACACTTCTCCACTTGAAGAACGGTTAGTATACCTTGAGCAGCTCAATGAGAAGCGTCATGATGTGGCCCTGGCCAGCGAGGCTCACAAATATAAGGTCAAGTGTTAATATGATAGGTCCATTCATCCTCTGATTTTCTCTGAAGGGGACCTTGTCCTGGTCTATGACCAATATAAGGACCCCCCTGGGGGCAGGAAAATTTAAACCCATGTGGTTCAGACCTTTCATCATAAAGGAGGTTTTAAAAAAGGGAACTTATCATTTGGTTGATCTTGAAGGGAATTCTTTGGCGGAGCCTAGAAATGGGCTCTACCTCAAGAAGTATTACTCATAGGTAGGTCACTGTGGGTAACGTTTTGTAACATATGTTAATAGTCTTTGTACTATTACTTTTTAGTTTATTTTAGTGTTATGGACGTGTCATTGATATTATCTTTCATCATTATGGCAGATGTCAAGTGATTCCGAGGCATTCGTTGGGTATGAATATAGTGCTAGTTGGCACACTCGGAGGCTTGCCTCCGCAACGTGGGTAATATTTACACCTCAAGGCTAGTTATTATCTTCCAGAGGTATATGCTTAGGTGAAACCACAAATAATGTTGTTGAGTATAGTGCAGTTATTGAGTTGCTTTGTGATGCTTTGTCATTAGGTATCTCTCATCTCCGGGTCTATCTCGATACTCAACTAGTTATGTCTTAGTTAAACAGAGTATACTAGGTTCACGATCCAAATTTACACCGACGATTCCTTAGGGTACATCTCTTGGAAAGAAACTTTGATTATAATACATATTTTCATGTTCCTAGGAGATTAAACCAAGTTACAGATACTCTAGCTACTCAAATTTTAGATTGGCATCTTGCACACATATAAAAGAACATTAACATAAGCATGTAAATGCATTTTTTTGCACACATGATCCATAAGACAAAAAAGACCAAAAAAACATATATAATATCATAAAGTAACCAGAATACATCGATGGATGCAAGTGCCTAAAAAATATAACCGATAATGAGTCACTAGGCTTATGCCATCAAAAAATATATACAAGTAGTGCTCGTGGCATGTCAAAATGTCTAGCTAAAGTCAGGGCCTGTGAGCCCTATTATACTGGTCCATAGCGTTGGCTAAACGCCGAATCAATTAGACCCATGTCTGTGGTGCCCCCACTACATGAGGCTGCATAGATGGTGGTAGGTTCTCAATCTCTGCCATCGAGACCGTACGAGTGAGCACAGTAAAGTTATGCCCAACCTGTCTCAATACCCTCTCAGCGTCCCTGGCTGGAAGATCTCCTACTACTACTAGTCCCCTTGCAGCGGCAGGTGTGGCACCTAGCCGAGGATGACGCCTGTTCCTCGCATAGTCAACAGGTCACACTGGTCCCACATATGCACACAATGAACACATATTCGTCAAATACTCTGGCATAACAAAAAAAAAATGATATATATAACAAAACAACATAAAAATTACATATGTTTAAAACACAAAAAACTACAAAGGTGGAGACTTACCCATTTCCCCTCGCTCCTCACCAGGAGGTATTGGTATCTCAGGGTCTCTAGAAAAATAAATCATGGCATAGGGGTAATCCTTTATAACCGGGATCTGTCATGATAGCCACGCAAAGAAGTCATCATCGAAGGACTCATTGGTCCTTCCACCACCCTGTTGTGGCAGTAGTATTGCCCATCTACATATAGTAGGAAGAGAGGCCCGATGTCCTCATACCACTACTCGAGGACTAAAACTCATAACTCTCTTAAAAAATAACAAACACAGAATGGTCCCAAACCCAAAGTTCCTATGTGTCCACAAACGACAATCTGTCAACTACCTCTTCATACACTCAAGCAAAGTGGTACTCCAATCAAAAACTTGTGCATTTAAGCACTAGACTGCACAGTTCATTTGTGCACGAGATGCCTGATGTAGAGTTGTAGAACCAATAATTCGCCCAATAAGAAATACTATCGCCTGTAGCGATAAGTTAGTGATCTTGCTTATAGGCACCTACGTGATAGCGTAGTCTGTATCAGTTGCACACTATAGGCCTATCAATTATGCTATGTTATGTGGCCCTGTAGGAAAAGTCTAGAAATTGACTGATTCCCCTCTCCTAGAGAGGCCAGTCAAAAGGTAAATGTCCTCGACCGTGGGCACCAGTGACTACCCCTCTAACATGAATGCCTCTACATCCGGATGCTAGTAGTCAACCAAGGCATTCAGTAGCCTAGGTTGTGCCCGCATGAAAGGACATAGGAAAAACTTGAGTAACCCACACTGCATCAAAGTAGCCATAGCATTGGGGTCTTCCCCAACCAACTCATTTACCTCTTCATGCTCTCTTTCTCTCTAATGGACATACATCCTTCAAAACACCAAGGTTCAGGAGGGTTAACCCTTTCTTTTTATGCCTTTTTTATCCCATAAGGGGGCCCATGCGTGTTGTAATGGTGATAGTCGCATGTACACGTGACCTATCCAGAGACAGCACATGTGGACCTAGGGCCGACCTTTTAAAGGTTGACACCCCCCTAAAAAATCAAACCCAATGCACAAATAAAGACATGAAATGCAAGATAAGGGAGTTTGTACTTACTTGGTCCAGACAGAAGTTCATTTCGTCCACTATAGCTCCCGGAATCACCACTTTTGACAAAGGGGGTCTTTTGGCTCCAGAGTCATTTTCCAAATCGGCAATGGTGATATTGAGCTGCCAACTTCTATTTATAGACTTTTTGGCCCCTTTTTGTCACTTTTGTGGCCTCCCTTATCATTTTATTTATACCAAAAACCATTTAGAGTGATTCGAGAGTTGCATAGGATGGATTTGATCAAGTATTGGGGCAATTTTTTTTGAGTTTTGAGTATTTTTCGACGGTCCGTGGAAATTTTTTCCAACAATCAACTTGAACATATAGGTTAGGTTTCTACCCTGATTTTTGTATCTCGTTGTCTTTTTCCTTTTCCATAGGATCGATCCCATCAGGTTGTGACATGGAACCATCATCTCTTCTTTATAAGTGTCACAACTTGGTGGTAGAGCTTACCGGAACATGGATGCCCTAGGTAGATCCTGGTTGCATTATGGTATTCATGTTGTCTCTAAAACACTGTAGGCTCGGGAGTCCTTGTAGTTTTTCCTAAATACGATTTTGAGCCTCATTTGCATGATTCTTCTTTGCTCTTGACCTCACCCGCAGGACTCCCAAAAAATAACGAGTCTTCTTTTAAGCCCTTTTCAAACCCTCTAAATATGAAAAGATTGTCGAGCAATCTTGTGGCCTTTCACGCTCGTTAAACTGAAATTTGAAGTCACGTCTGTCTGGCGGTAGTTTACCCCTTTTTCGGTATGGATGGTCAACTGTACCAACAATGGTATACTCTATGGAACTTCATCTCTATAGAAGAGTACTCTTAGGTATAATTTTATTCCTTTTTCGGGCCTGAGGGACTAAACTTACGAAGAAGGAACCCCCACGAAGTCCATAGTTAAGTTCTTTTCAGACTCCCTAAAATTGAAAAGATCGTCGAGTGACCTTATTCTTTCACACTCATTAAACTGGTCCAGAAGAACATTACTGACGGAGTCCATAGTTAATTTTTTTTCAGACTCCTTAAAAATGAAAAAATGGCCGAGTGATCTTGTCCTTATCACACTCGTTAAAATGGTTTTGAATAGAAGTCTTGTATGTGCTAGTTTACCCCTTTTTCGAACCAACTAGACTGTCTTCGAAAAAGGTACCCCAATGGAGTCTCCTTTTATGTTTTTTCAGACTCTCTAAATATGAAAAACCACCGAGATTACCTTCTCTGGGCTCATTAAACTTACATCGAAGGATGTTACCATTGTGTGTTTTGTTAACTACATTTGCATATCTTATATGCCAGCCTTGTAACAGTTTGCTTCTGCATTTTAACACCCTTGGCCCCTGGAGGATTTTTCCCAAGTATCATTATTTTGAACATCAGTCTTGTCCTTGTGCCTTGAACTTGTATGTTTGCAACACTTGTTCCTCCATTGTAACGTAACATTCCTTTATTTTTTTTTCCAAAATTATTGAAAAAGACAAAAAAAATCAAATATACCCTAAAAAGAGGAAGGGAAAAGTATTTTCTTTATTGGCAGCATAATGAGCCTCCCTTGGATAAAGCACATATGTATGTTTGTTTGTCAAGCTTTGGGATGTAGTACAACCTTAGGAAGTTGTTCTCGCTACATAGAGTTGTGTCCTCCTTCATTCGGTTATTCTTCCAAACATATGGAGAGTTTGCGTTGCCTCCTGCTTCGTAAACTTATGATTAATGCCATGTTGCCTGAGTCTCATCATTTTTCATGCTATTTTCCAAGGGAAGTTTGTCACCAAGCCTGAGTCAGCCCCTCTGCATTTTGTCTCTTGCCCTCATACCCAGCCATCCTGAATGTCCAATCAAGTCCTTGTTTGAAATCAATGAAGCCTTCAGTCTGATCATCAAGTCCATGACCAACGAGCCATCCAAGACCTCTAGGTAGTGCATTCGTACACTCATATTACACTCCTACCTGAGTTTTGAAGATTTTGAAGTAGTTGCTTGAGCTCTGAAGACCTCATCTCCAGCCATCAGGCCGTATCATCTTCTAGAAGATGGATAGTCTATATGTATATCTTTTTGATTTCGAGATGTCGCTCCATTGTTTATTGTTCACGACTACTCTTTATATAGTTATATGACATGTATCTATAGTGTATTTGATTGGTAGCCATGATTCTATTTTATCCTGAGCATGGGTATGCCCACCTCGGTGAGACATTTGTTATTTTGTAGACAACGCCTCCCGGTTCCTG
>SNQJ01S0067678.1:94021-127599 GCA_010110895.2 Picea sitchensis | reverse complement strand
ATACTTATGGTGACTGCAACAAAATTTATATAGGGCTGACGTCACACTCTTTATTCTTTGCTTATACCTGCAACGTTGTGACATTTGCTAGCTCTTTTGTTTGACTTTGGGTTAATAATTGCATTCCTAAGCTAATCTAACAAAACGTTTTACTCAATTGTCATGTGTTGACCTAAATGAATGCTTGACGTCATACCTACTGCAGAAATTATATAGGTGACATAGCAAACTTGTTGTATATGAGCTGGTTTGGTATATTTATTGCATTAATGATATGATACAAAGCTTAAATTGTGAACATTGAATGTTGATTAGCTTTTCATGCTTTATTGAGAAGTGATATATGTCTTTGCTTTATTAGCCATCATTGACTTCGTCAATAATAGCATTGATCCATTGCTCATATATTAATTTAAAGATAGTCATTGGTTTTATGAAGTATTAACCCACTGCAAAGCATATTCTAGTCTTCTTGTTTTGTCTCGCAAACAGGTGCCTTGTCAGTGGAAGACTTCATCTTGACTATCTCTTCTTGGGAAGCAATCTGTGGAAGGGATTTTCCTTATCTTGGTCTTTTATCCTTTAGCCCTTCTTTAATCCCAGATCGCCTTAGGGACGTCTCCCTTGGACTTGCCCTCCTAAATAGAAAGAGCCCCCCATATCTCTCTTGGGCAGGAATCTGTGGAAGGGATTTTCCTTATCTTGGTCTTTTATCCTTTAGCCCTCTTTAATCCCAGATTGCCTTAGGGACGCCTCCCTTGGACTTGCCTCCTAAATAGAAAGAGCCCCCATCGAGGTGACAATGGCTGGGGAAGCTCCCACGGTTTCAAGCCCCGGCTCAAGCCCTGGACCTTCCTACAAACCGTATGATAACAACTCCTTACAAGTTGTTTTTAATGTTTTGGTCAAATAAAAATTTCTCGTAAAATGGACATTTTTAATGTAAAATTCAATAAAGTTGTAAAAAATGGCATCTGTCAATGTCATATGCCATAATTGTGCTCGGTTTCTAAGCCAGAGAACCCCATAAACCCTTATTCCCCCTTTGTTGAGGCAAAAAGTGATTTTAATCACTAAAAATGTATTTACCTCTTGACCGGCCTCCACCGTGGTCAAACCTTACGTGCCATGAAGAGATGCATCATCGTGATGCCATTTTGTCAAAGACTTTTGGTTCCTGTACAGTATGCTGTTTGGCCCTCAAAGACTTTTATTTTGTGTAATTGAATTTTCGCGACTCCCCACGGGTTAATAATGTAATAGGTCCGCATGAGTCATGTCTAGGTCAATTAACTTGGGATCTGCTCAATCGGAGAGTTCTCACCGAGGGTTTTTTTATCCTCGTGTTATCAATTGGGCTTTTCAGCTATTGATTTCCTTTGAGTTTTTCCTCACATTTGCAATAATTCCTCCAAAGTGGTGAACTGCGGTTCTAGTGGGCTTATGTTTTGGTAACTATTGGGAATCATTGTAAATGACCATGCAAGACATCTTAGGAAATTTCGCGGAATTTTCGGCTTAAGTCTCGTAATATATAACTAGGTATGCAAATTGTATAGTAATATATAAAATATATAAAATGATTGATAAAATGATGATTACAATTGAGAAGGAGGGCTTGTTTATATACCCACACAAGTGTTCACACCACTAGACATGTCTTTGGAGAACATGTCCTTTCATTATTAACGTCTATTTACTAACTATTTTAATTAATTATTCATTATGTTATGAACATCTATTTATATGTATTTATGTTCATAACATTGCCTTCCTTCGAGAATGCTTTGTCCTCAAAGCATTGGTAACGACTGGTGTAACTGACGAAAATGTTCAGACTCCCATGCTGCATATTCCGCTGGAAGGTTTTTCCATTTGATGAGATATTCTTTGATTATGCGAGATCCTAACTTCTTCTCTAGAGGCAATAATGGCTTCCGGTTCTAAAATTATTCCGCCTTCTTCGGCCCAACATTGGAAGTAAGGTTTGCACCTTTTTTTGTGTTGGCCAACAACTTTTTAGACATGATACATGAAAAACGCTGTGGATACGACTTTTATCTGGTAAATCCAACCCATACCGACGCGACTGATTTTATTAATTTGATATGGTCCGTAATATTTCTGGGCTAACTTATTCTTTTCCTTTGTTGTTTAAGTGATAATTGTTTGTAGGGTTGAATATTTTCTACCATTTCCCTGGTACTTGGGGGTGAATATTTTCCGACAAATAATTTTGATCGACCGTGTTGTCTTCTCACGCCTTCCACTTCTAGAATAATAATAATAATAATAATAATAATAATTTTTTATTTTTTTTGTAACACTTGATTTTATATATATATATATAAGCTATTTATTTAATAAATATATATATTTTTGGTCAAAATTCTTTATTCTTTGAAGGGGTGCGACTCAATGAGGGGATATGATAATGATATGATAGTTTACTTATGGAGGTGGCCGACAAGGTAGTTTATGGAGGTGGCCGACAGGTACAGGATCGCCTCTAATGTTCGCGGTGATTTTAAGGTTACTGAGGATAAGGGTTACCGCGTATTGCTGTGGTTTTGGCGTGTGGAGAAGTGCATGGACCCGAGAGGTACCTGGAGGGTTTACCAGAGCCACTTGCCGGGATGTGTGGGAGAAGTTATGGAATGTATCCTAGGCCCTGTGGCACTACCTGAATTGGGGAGGGTGGTCTGAGAGGGGCTGAAGCTACCGAGTAATGGAGAGGTGCGTTATGGGATAAGCGCGATAGGAAGTGGGCTTGTCAGAAATGTGGGGGGGGTGTGGGGAGGCGAGAGGGGGAGGGATAGACAGGGAGTAAAAGGTGGACTTGTTGGGAATGAGGGTTCGGGAAGGTTACGGGATGGTTGCGAGTAGTGGGAGGGAATAGGTTACGAGGGAATGGGAAAAGGGACGGGAGGGAGTAGCTTACGGGGGAAGGGGAAAAGGGACCGCAGGAGAGGGTGGGACAGTCGCGGGGAAATTGGGGAGGTTACCAAATGTGAGGGAGCTGGGATCGAGGGCTACTGAGGTGTGTGAGGAAGTAGGAGGGAAAAAAAAAGACAGGAATAAACACAAGAATTAAATTAAATTAAATTACAATAAAAATCAAAGATAAAAAAAACTAAAAATAAAAATAAATAACAAAAACAAAACAAAACAAAAAAACTAAACTAAAAAAAAAAAAAAAAAAAAAATTGTGGATGGGGAAAAAAAGAAACTGGAATAGGGAAGTTGAGAAAATTCTATGGTAGCCGGAAAGTGGAATGTTCCAAGGTTTGGGAGGACCTAAAGAAGCTCGAGCAATTAATCGTAATATATGTAACCGCATGCAAATTGTGGCTAGTAATATAAAATATAAAATGATTGATAAAAAATGATGATTACAATTGAGAAGGAGGGCTTGTTTATATACCCAATAATGTGGGTTCTCTTTCACCACTAGACATGTCTTTTGGACAACATGTCCTTTCATTATTAACTACTATTTACTAACTATTTACTAATTCAATTATTATGTTATGAAATTATTATTTATATAGCCATGTTCATAACAAAGTCCGTTAGTTTTTCTAATTAATTAATTTTTTTTTTTTTTTTTTTTTTTAATTAATTAAATTATTTAACATTTAATTAATTAATTATTTTTGGGCAAAATTGTAAAAACTAGGTCTCTAGGCTTTTGATAGGCATGCCCCTTCAAAAGAAATGGAATAGGCACCTCCCCATATCCATGGACCAAGTTTCACCAATCTGGACAACTTTAGCAATGGGTTTGTCCACCCTGAGTGTCACTGGCCTAAACAACGATTTTAATTGCTAAAAGTCCAAACATGGCAAAATGTAAAAAATTGTAATAATGAGTTAGAGGGATGTGGTGTGGAAAATGATGGTTAGAGAGAGACCCCTTAAGCATAACATGACCCTCCTAACCCTTTCTTCTTTCCCAACCTTGTTCAACCCCTTACACCACCTCCACACCCAAAATCACTTCCTGTGGGATTTAATGTTTTCCCCTTTTAATTGACTTTGTGACTTGAGTGTGGCCCCTCTTAACCTTTTGCCTCCTTTAGCTTCCACATCATCCTTAGAGATGACCCCACTCACTCCACCTCTCATCCCTCCCATTTAATTGATTTTTACCTTTGTGGAGCTCCAGAGAGTTAATGCGCTCCCCTTTTGTGTCTCTCCAATGAAATTTCGTTTTTATTGGTTTGAGGCTCTTTCTTTGCCCTAGCACGGATCCCACAAACTCCTCTATGGTTTTGTGTGATCCCAACCCCACACACCTCATCTCTCACCCCTTCTTTTCCTTTTACCTCATCCCAAGAGGTGTGCCTTCCCTCTTCTTGAACTCACAACCAAATAATTTTAAAAATTATTTTGTGACCTTTTCACTTGTTTCTTTGGCAACGGGATTCATGCTCTCACATACCTTTTTGTTTCATCCAAGCTATTTTTTTCCATTTTTCTACACCCTAGATCTAGCTTTCAAACCCAGATGGTGCTGCCCTAGCCTTGAGATCTACTCATTTGTTTGATGGTGGACACTTGGCTTAGATCCAAGAGAGGTAGGTTTGTCTCTCCAAGTATAAATAGATCTCATTTCTCTCTCCCAACTCACCATATCTTGAGCTATTGTTATTATGTTACACTTGATTTTACACACTCTCTCTCTCTCTTCCATAATTTCATTCATTTCCCATTCTATGCTCTAGGGTTTTGGGAGTATTTCCTCCAAGACTATTTTTCTTGAGTAACATCAATAAAGGAGAAACTTTGGGGGATAACTAGAGGAGCAAGGTGTATGCTTGGCTTTCTTATGAATATGAGGTAATATTGTATCAAAATAGCTTTGGGTGATTGCAACATTTGATCTTAGGTAAAATGTTATCTAAGTAGATCTACTAACAAGCAGATGCCTATGGGTTTGTTCCTATCTTGATGTTAGATAGGATTGAAGTGTCATTTATTTACATACATCAACATATTATCTCTTTTATGCATATCACTTGCTGAGGTTTTGCAGGTTTACACTTCTAGGGTTTCATTGAACTCCTTCAAGGAGAAGGGTCTCTTGAGCACTCATACACTCCATTTCTCTAACCCATTTACTCTTCATTCATATTGTTGCTCATACATTTCATTTTCAGCTAGCATACAATGTTTAAGAAGGTCATTTTATCACATATAATCTCTCTCTTGTTCTTGTGGAAAGTTCTGGCCCTAAAAGGCAAGGGTTTTCCTTAATTTTTCTTGGTTGTGTGTATATTTTCTAGCAAAGTGCTCTTGCTGGTTTTGCAGGTTTCAGAGGATCTGATTGAGAGGAGCATTAGCTGCCCAAAGGACACCACACAACACGAAGGCCCTCCAAGGGGGGTTTGTAGCTATCTCTCAACCCTACCTTGCAATTCTTTTCATTTTGGTACCGTTTTTGTCCCTTTTTGCTTGCTTGTGGTGGCTTGCACTCCTAGAGGAGGAAGTGGTATGGCCCTCCTCTTGTGCGAGCTCTTGGGTAGCTCTCGACTCCAGCCTGGGGTTTCTTTCTTCTACCATTTTTTTTTGCCTTTCTTAGTTAGGTCGTGAGGTTTTGGAGGTAAGGGGAGGGCACCTTCCAAACCTAGGTCGTGGGGTTTTGGGTTTGATTGGCAACTTAGTTTGTTAAATTAGTTTATTTATCTTCCTTTTCTTTAATGGTTTGCCCTACTCTCTAAATACCAAAAGAAATTAACCTAACTTGCTAAATCTATATTAACCACCCTACCTAGTTGGGGAGAGGAATACCCCAATAGGTGGGCATAAGTGTTTGATGATATAATGTGATCTATGGTTGAATGATATAATTTTGTTTAATGTTTTTTAGATCTACATCTTAATCTTTAGCCTAATATAACACTTGAGTAACCTAACTAGATCTATCATATTGTTTAGTTTCATTTCAAGCTCATTCTCTTTCTTTGCACAGGGTTTAGATCTTAATGCTTAACATCTTTAAAGTGCTTAACAAGTAATTGGTTTTTTTCTCTTATTGCTTACATCTATTGGAGGCCACTTGCTTAGGCTTGAATGTTATTGAATGGTTAAGTAGGCAAACACACTAAATTTACTTTTTATCTCTTGAAGGCTGTTCGTCTTAGTGCTTTTCTTTCATAGCAAGCTCTTTACGTGCATACAACTTAAATATTTTTTCTGTTCATCTCTTTATTTTAGCTTTTACATGTGTTGATATACTGAATTGCATAAGCCTACAAGGCAACATAATTCTAAAAGCTCATTTAAGTTTCATCCATATCACTAAATCACACTTAAAAGTGTCTTAAAATCTTCTAAACACTCTAATAATCACCTAAAAGTATACCTAGTCAACTTATATACTTAATAGATTCTTTATTTAGGGAAAATCTTTTAGACCACCATCTTCACCCATATCTGGGTAAAACGGGCTTGAGGGAAAACAACTGAGGTAGTGGCAAGGGACTCCGCCTGGTGCACCAGTGCCCCTCCAGAAGTACTCTTGTTTTAATGACATGGTGAAGATGGTGGTAACACTTATTGAGCATCCGCCAGAGCATTTAAGGGCTGAGGAGGAGGCTTTGGTGAAATATTTAATAAAATTTTGATAAATCTTAAGAAAGTTTCCACACTAAACCTAGACCAAACCTAAGTATCAGAATCGCTTTGTGGGTTTAATAATCAAGAGTGTAGATCATCTTCACAATCTTTATAACAAATTTGTGCTTAAATCTTCTAAATCCTTTGAATGTGTTGATGATGATCTCATAAATGTGGGAATGTGGTGATGTGATGAGATGTTTTAGTCTTTTGATCCCTAATAAAAACACAAATAGATAATTGGTTAGATTGTTGTTGTAAACTATCATTCTTTAAATTGTAAACCTTGTAAGTAATTGTACATGATATTCTATAATTGGATTTATTCCTTTGTAATTTTTGTAAGTAACTTGTAATCTACTTGTAAATCTAAAACACCCCTTTTAGCATAGTTGACCCTTGCCCAATCTTTTAGCACTAGTCTTTAGTTGACTCCTAGTGAAAGGGCTTGCTTTTCATGCTAACCCTTTAAAATTCATTGTTGCCTTAGCATCTTAGGAATAGATCCCCTCGAACCTTAAGAAATTAAAACTAACTCTAGAACTTAACTTTAACACACCTTAGTAACTATATCTACCCCCTTTGGCTTCCCTAGGAGTAAGCCTAGACGGAAGAGGTTCCGATCAAAGTGACAGCGTGGGCTATGAACCTAGGCATTGTGCCTCCAAGGACACACTAAGTGAGCCGGACTTAGCTCACATTTGCAAGTGTGTATAAGGACGGCAACAACTCTCAAAAAGACAAAAAGGGGACTTTAATTAATTTTCCTAAAATTTAGGGGAATCCCTAAAAATTAGCAAACATGTTTTGCCTTGTCTGGAGTCTCGAGTATAGTTGGCAAAGGTCTCTCCTAGTGAGGGCGCATGGCCTAGTTGACATGGCACATGAGTGGAGATCCCAATGAGCTCACACGCATCCCCCTTGCATAGTTGGCGTATTCTCCTTGAGGGCGCTAATCCCAAAGCCCACGAGTCCACCTCACTCACCTACCACCCTCACTTCACTCGCCCTTACCCTCACTCCACTCCTACACTCCCCCACATCACTCCACATCTCCTACCTTCCACTCCATACTTCTCCCACTTAGCTCATGTGCATCTCCCCTTAGCTCATGCGCATCTCCTCCTCTCCCATGCGTCGTTACCTTGGGATATTCACTAGTTATTGTATAAATCAATGTCAACCCTCCTCCATTGAGTCCAGTTGGAGCTTGGGCGACTTGATCATTTTGTAAATTTTTGCTATTGAATCAAAAGACTTTGGAGGTCAAGATTTGGTGTGTAGTCTCACATGTGTGGATGGATTGTTAGCTTATGAGGTAATATCATTTCAAGTTTCTTTATTGTACTTGCATATTGGCTAATGGTAAGGATATTGTTATCCAATTAGAATATATAATTCTACTTACTTGCTAGTCTATATATTTGTTTAATGCATTTGATGATTATATTGCATGCTTGGTTTTTGTTTAAACTAACGTGAAATGAAGTCTCTCTTGTAAGAAACACCAGTGTTTTGCAGGTACTTGCGAGGAATTTGGAGCGTGAAAGACCAACTTTTGGAGATTCAAAAGAGCTCGGTTGCTTCTTTTGCTTTCTCTAAAAGCATTTCAGAAGACTTTCCTCCCTTTTCTTCACACCAGAAAAGGACTCCATAGCCCAAGGGTTCATGAAACTCAAGCAAAAGGCTCTATAAAATCAAAACTTTTCTTCCCCTCTCTCTTTCTTTGGTTGCATGGATAGCTAGATCAAGTTTCAAAGTTACATTTTACTATCTAGTGTTTGCATGCAAAATCTAGATCTAGTTTCAAATTCAATGCTAAATCTAAGTCTAGATCTAGTTTTTATTAAGTAATTTTCTGATATTTATTGTTAAATTTCAAAGTAGAAAGTTGTTCATTGTTTATCCTTAATATCTAGTCAATTGAGTACTTTAAGTTTCTGTTTTAGGAAAGCAAACAGAAAGTACCCAAGAAGGACTTAGTTAGCTTCCTTAAACTCTCTAAAAAGCCCAAAAAATTGTCTTTTATTGTGCATAAAAAATTTGTGAAAAGCTTTATAAAAATTCTTCTTTCTGTTTTGCATTTGCATATCATTTTCTACCAATACAAATAACTTCTTTTTGCTGGTTTTTAGCAGGTCTGTCATAGTACAAGGGAGATTTTGACCTTTTTGGGACCCAAGATTAAAGATCTTTCACTCCAAACTTGACCCTTTGAAAACCAAGACTTGAGGAGTTTCTTTGTAATAGTTAGTTTAGCATTTATCCAATTCTATAAGGATCCAAAAGTAAAAAGCTAAAAAGAAGAGAAAAAAGAAAGTCATCCTCTCAAAGTTGTAATAGGCTTAATAAAAGCGGGTCTTTGGTGCCCAATTTCTTCATCCCCTTTAAGGGGATTGGTGGTGTTGTGTGCTTGTCTCTTTTCATTTTACTTGCAAGTTTTATTGTCTTATTTTACTTACAAACACACAAGCTTAAGGGAAATCAATCTTACAAAGCACTCAATACTTCATGCACTTAAGCACAAAATAACTTCAATTTTTCATGCATGCTAGCTTAGATTTCATTTTTTGCTCTTAGTAATTAAAAAAATCTTTCAAAGTTTTCTACATTTCATTTTCAGTTTTCAATTTCAAGTTTTGTTTATTTTCAAGTTTAAAATAAACCTTCCCCGCAACTACCGATGTATGCTTTGAACCCTTGCGAGCCTAGCTCGATCCTAGTATTCATTAGAACCGGAGTTGTTAGTGTGGAGTAGTATAATTAGAGAAACCTTAATAGTAGTTACCTTAATGCGCGAGAAAACGCCTAAGAAGAGTGTGTGAAGTCATACAGGAACTTTGAGATCTAGGTTCTCCCCGTGTTGGACATCCGGCACCCTTAGTGAACTTACTGGTGAAGCCCTGGGGATTCGGTAGGTTCTCAGCAAGTTTCCAAACAAAGAGGTAACTTCTAAAGAGGCCACACATCTCTCATTAAACTACTTTCAATAAACCCTAATAAAACAAGCATTCAACAACTGCCCACGACACTTTTAAGGCACTGGTTTTATGGTTATATCTTTATGTTTATGAGCAGTATTTTCATTCTCAAATGTGATTGTCTAACAAATTTTATCAATCTTGCAGATATTGTATCCTACTTTATTATGCATGCATCTTTATGATTAGACAAATGCTTTATACGAATATCTTATTTAATGAATGATCAAGTTGAATGCTTTATGTTTTATTTGCAATAAACTCCTAGAATAGTTCTTTTTGCTTAGCGTAGCTTAAGAGCCTTAGTATTTCTGTTAGGGACTACCCCCCTTGGCTTCGCTAGGAGTTGGCCTAGACAGCGGAGTCGAGGATCAGGTGACAGCACCTTGACTCAAGACTTGCCCCCAAGGACACACTAAGTGGATTGAATATTTCTTCCACGATAACCCAAGTGTGTACAAGGCGGCAACATTTTTGGTGCCGTTGCCGGGGATAAATCCTTCTGTTCCCGGAATATGACCTTGTTTTCCTTTTTGTTTGCTTTACTTAGTTTTTTATGCTTGTTGTTTATCAGAATTAGACTCAACCATTTGTCGACTCCACTAAATTCCAATTTGACCAAGTATTCTACAAGAAGGAATTCAGAAGGCTTAGTTGACTTCATTCCTGAACCTGAACAGGTGTATAGAAGGAGGTTAGCCAAAGCCTCTTCGCGTAGAATCCTTAGCCATTTAGGATTCGAGTCCATTTCTGATATTCACTTGCTTTTTGTTAGTAATAGTTTTATTTTGAAAATAGCAATTTATGATCCTTGTGATTTTTCTGCAATTAATAATTATCCTCATGCTATTCCCGAAAAGGCAATCGAAAAATTACCAAGTTTTCAAGGAAACAATGCAATAAATGCTAAAACACATTAAATCTTTCATGAGGTGTATTAATAAATGGTGTGTTGCACATGACCACGAAGATGTAAAAATGAAGCTTTTTGTTCTATCCTTAGAAGATGATGCTTCAGACTAGTACGAAGACATGCCAAACAACAAATTCAAGACATTAAAAGATCTCCTAGATGCCTTCACTGAGAAATGGGGGGAGAAAAGAGATCCTCATCACATGTTGGCATCCCACAACACAATAAGGAAGAATGAGAACAAAACTATGGATGAATTTAACAAAAAATTCAATGAATTAGTTTCAATTTTGCATACTGACATCAAGCCTCTGGATAATGCCATCTTGATTTACTACATTGAGACATTTGGTGGGGAAATGAGGTATCAACTAAGAGATAAGGAACCTGCCAACCTCAAAGCAGCTCAAGAAACAGCGATAAAGATTGACAAAAATATGCAAGCATCACGAAAGTCAAATCTTCCAGGTTTCACAAGGGGTAGTTCTTCTAGGCAGACAGAGTCTAAAGAGAAAGTTGCAGCTCTCGATAATAAAGATCCTAATTTCGACCCCTTAAAGGCCGCAACAGAAATGTTAAAAAGAATGGAGGCAACTTATGCTACTCAGCTTAGTGCTTTGCAAAATAGGTTGAGAGCTATGAAGAGGTCTCAGTCTTAGAATAATAGATTCCAACCTAGACCCAACAATGAAAGATGGCAAAAGAAAGGTCCTCCTCAAGACCAAAGGCCACCTAATCAGTTGGAATCCAATAATGTGGTAAATGAAGAAATACCACTCTTTTGTAGAGCATGTGAAGACTTTCATGAAGAGTCTACCTGCCCAGTCTTTTGTCAAATAAATGAACAAGGCCTTCCTCCAACAAACAACTTTGTAGGACAATCAAAAAACTCTAATCACATAAACAACTTTGGTGAAGCTTGTTAATGTTTATGCCATTATTATAGTTCTTTGCATTCCAATAGATAAGAGCATCATAAGAACAAGATCACTGAGAAATACACATTCACAAGAGACACAACATTTATCCTAGGAAACCCTCTAGGGGAAGAAAACCCAGCAAAAACTTCCTTATCATAAATTGCTAATACAATGTTCAGAGATAACTCAAACCAATACGGATAGTCCTCTCCAAGATGTGCCACTCTTCTTCCTCCCTCTCTCAAGCGGTAATTACTTGACTTGCCTCATAAGAGAATGAGCAAATTGAGTTGTGTAATGATAAAATTGAGGCTAGCCTCCTATATATAAGGCGGCACATGTGAAAGGGTTTCTTGGCGGGGCCAACCTCTCTTTCAGGTGGGTAAACCCACCTTTAATTAATGGGTCTTCAATAATGGCAGGTGGGGCCGGCTAGCATTACGCTTATTACAATTGTCCGGTGACCAATCTGCGAGGTTGGTCCTAATACAATTACCAACATGATTAATCCACAATGGGGATTAATCTAATAATAATAATAAGAATGCTCTTAGCGGTTACATTATTTCCAACACTCCCCCTTAACAAGAATTATTCTTCATCGACATCGGTGAGAGAGAGGTTTGCATCATCGGTGGCATCGGGAGGGCGGTATCGTCAATATCATCTTGAGAGCAGTGGCTGGCATATTTCACGAGGAGTCGCCGGAGAAGTTTTCTTCATCCCGGCTGACATCATCATTCGCCGAGAATGTTATCATCTGCATCAAATATGTTTTAGTAAAAATGATACCTCATCCATGACACTAGGTTGGCGGTACTGGCTCAATGTCCGCGGCTATTAAGTGGTAGCTTCGATCAAACCGTCATCTTGCTACGTCTAACCCGGTGTTGTGAAGGCGTGGGGAATGGGGGGGGGAAGCGGGGAAGCGGGGAAGCGGGGCGCATTTTCAAAAAATGGTGGGGCAAGCGTCTCCGGGCGTTATATATATATATATATAAATATATATATATTCAAAAAACATGTAGAATGCAAACATGATGCAAAATTTATGAAACATGTATGTTTGTGATACTTCAAATATAAGAAATGCCATCTAAATTCCATGTTATCCATCATTCCATGAATCTACGTGGTACATTAATGAATAATCATTCAAGCATCAACCATCCTGGCACTAACAATTACAGATACAAAGTAAGAAATTGAAATTCATTTTACAAATACAAATACAAACCATATAGATTCTAGCAATTACAAACATACAAACTTTAGAACCATATAATAGGAAGTACATCATTAACTTATGAAATGAAAAGGTTATCCACCAATTGTCGACATGAGTCATGGCCAAATAGTTTGTTTACAAAAATTGACTATTTGCATAGAATTGCTACAATGATAATTAATTGAAATCTAGTAAAATGAAAACAATCCTATTTCTCCTACTCCTATCTCCCTCCACCACCACGATTCCCTCATAGGGGTACGCGCGGGGGTAGTGAAGATGAAGCAACAGAGTGTGAAGATCCTTCTAATGCAGGCACTGGTAGAGTGCTAGTCAAGGGAGATTAGATCCATGGGACCTCGTACTGGGTGGTGGAATCTCAGCACGATCATCATCATCCAAAAGAGCATTTTCCAACTCCTCCAAAACCAATTCTCCATCCTCCAAATTGTCCTCCTCGGATTGTAGTCCCACATCTTATTTGCTTTATCTATTGTTGGATCCTCGCGTAATGGCTCAACAATCGCAAGATTGCAATACACATAGACAAGTTCTCACTCGTTGTACATTCAGCACATTCCTTGACATTGTGGATGAACCTTATGTGCTCCAACACTCTCTGTGAAGAAGTGTTCACCACTTGTGAAATAACCCGCATTGCCATAGAACATGGCGTGATTGTATTACCCCCCATGCATGTCCCACTGCTTGAAGAGGCAAATTCCCTCGATCTCTGTATGCAACGTTTCTCCCAAAGTCACTAGTGCAACTGATGTACATGCTCAATTGTTGCCGAATGTTATCACACTCCTCATCATCTAGGTACATTTTTTTCTAATGCTTGCATATAACTTGCTTGAACCTCACGGATCTTGGTGTGGTTTCTCTTTGCCCCACCCCCTGGTGGTGGGGTTGAAAGCCATGATGTATGATAGTATTTTGGTGTAACACATATGCTAAAGGCATGTAGTGGAATGTTGCTTCTCCCCACCCGTTTTTCCACCTGCAATGTGATAAAATCATACAAATTATGATCTTTAGGCTCAGCAATGTCCTTAATTTGTCCTAGCATATTATCCATTTGCTCATACACCTCCCAATGATCGGTCGATCAGAAACTGCAAACCGAATCATGTTATAAAGTGGTTTGGTTAACTGTAAAACAAACTTGACCTTTGCCCAAAAATGGCTATCAAGGGCAGTGTCCTTTGCTGCATCCATACCATCTCTATCGATTACTGTTCATCCCACTATTCACTCATCACCATTGCACCCAAGCTTGTCTTACCCTCAATGGCCTTTGAAGGTGAGGAAATAGCTTCAAATCTAGTCTTTGCAAGTTTAAATGAAATTACAATTTAGAGTAAGTGCCATAAAATGCATTAACCCTTGAGTGTCCGATGATAAATTTAATGAGGTTCTTCCTTCGCTTGTACAAGTCATTAATCCGTGTGCATTCTTTATGCTTGATGATATCATGCATTAAAGGTTCAATTTGATACGCAAACAACGGACCAAATATGTGTCTTCCACTCCAGTGATTTTTCCTGCTCAATTTTTCCATGCATTATCAGTGGTGCAGATCACATTAATTGGATAATCATCAATAGTTTTAGGTAAGATGCTATGTTCTGAGAAGATGCTATGGCTGATGAGGAGTCATGAGCTCCGAGAAACACTGCACCAGTATATGAAACACCAAGGATATTTATCATATGTTGGTTTCTAACATTTGTCCAACCATCGGATACAATGGAGACCCCAACATCCGCCCACCCATCTGTAAACCGTGTAAGAGCTCCTTTGACTTTTGCTTTTTCCTTGTCAAGTAACAGTTCTAGCCTTTTCATATCCAGGGCTCTTGTATCCAATGGGGCTTTGTTGATGGCTTTAACCATGGAATGCCAATAAGGGGGGCGGGGAACATTGAATGGCACACCACATCCATAAAGAAACCTTGTCACTTTGCATCCACTTCCTCCCTTGAGGAAATATCAAAATCTTCTATGGTTCTCTTGCTTCCCTTCCATCACCATTGGGTGAGGACCTTCCACCAAGCGAAGAAGATGAAAGGAGAAGATGCATCGAGGGTTGAACCTTTTGTTTTTAGTATTCATTCTTTGTGCAACCTCCTCTATCTTGATGTAGTTTTCTCTTTGTTCTTATGTTATCTTAGGAAAATTGCAATACAAATGGACCCCTGTTATCATCATTGTTTAATATCCCACAAGATGCCTCCTCTGCGGGTGTATGAATCGCTATAAGGTTTTCTTGGACGACAACCATGTAGGCATAAAAACTTAGTGGTTCCACCACCTCTACCCTCCTCAAGTTTTGTGACATACCTCCACAAGAGGGGTTAATGAAGCTTTGCCACCTTCAGCTTCATTATCATCCACTTCACCCTCCTCTCCTTCATTCATTGGGTGGTCAGGATCACTATGAGGAGGCCAGCCACTATCATCTTCTTCATTCACACGCCTCTTCCCAACCAACACCATGAGAACCAAAATGCAAGGAAAAACCACAAAGTATTTTCTTCAAGTTTTAGATGAACAACACACCAATAGAATGAGGGAGGAAGGGGGAATTGGAAAATGTGGGAGAATGAGAATACAATAATAAACAAGACATTTTGTGAACAATATTCAAAATTTCAACAAGAATATACATTGGGCATACCTATTTTGATGAATCTCCAATGATTTGCAGGTAGATGGAACCCTTTGTTGCCTCCACCAAGCTCTCACAAATCCTCTTCAAACTCTCCAACTTTGCTCCAACTTTGCTCAAACACCAAACCAACACCAAGAGCTCCTACCCTCTCCACTCCAACTCAAAGAAGGAAACAATGAGGAAAAGGGAGGATTTACGCCTATCTCCCTCTCTAACCCTGGCAGCCCTAGGGCCCAGCACAAAGCCAAAAAAATAAAAATAAAATTAAAAAACCAAAAAAATTGACTTTTGAGGGCTCATTTTGGGGCCAGTATTTCAGTTTAAGGGCTCTGAGATGAGTTAGGAGTGAAATTAGAGGCCCAGCGGGTTGAAAGAGTCTTGAGCTGATGAGGCAGATTGAGGCCGGGGCTGGACGGTTCGGAACTTGAGGCGAGGCGGGGTTTTGAAGCGGGCTAGCGGTTGGAAGGTCGGGCTTGGTGGGGCCGGTTCGGGGCGTCCCCTTCAGGCCTTAGTCGAGTCCGGGCCGGTAACCGGCAGCACTGCTTACGTCTAACAACTAGGTGAAGCAAGGAATATCATCATCTGCAGCTACGATCCCAACATCTAGGTCAGAAGCGAGGAATCCACAACGTCATGCTTTAAGTCTAGCAGTCCGGCATGACTCATCTTTCTTACATCTAACAGCGAGGAAGCGAGAACACATCAACATCTGCAGCTTTCACGTCTAACAAGCGAGGTCGAGCGAGGAATCATCTTGCTACGTCTACTTGGCTAGGTCGAGGAAGCAAAGGAATCCGCAGCGTCATGCGCTACGTCTAGCAATGAGGAGTCCCGAGGCAGTAGGCTCATCTTGCTGTCTAACTCACAATGAGGTCGGAAGCGAGGAACACCACGGCGTCATGCTTTACATCTAACGGCGAGGTCAAAAGCAATGACTCAAACTGCTTTACGTCTAACGGCGGAGTCGAGAAGCAACAGCTCATCGCCGCTTTACGTCTGGCCGAGTCGAGCGATGACTCATCTTACTTCGTCTGGCCCGAGGTCGAGAAGCAAAGGAACACCGCGTCATGCTTCGATCTATGGCCCGAGGTGGGAAGCAATGACTCATCTTGCTTTCGCGATCGCAATTGAAGCAAGGAAAATATATTACTTCGGGAGGGTCCTTTAGGACTATACAAGCTTATCTCGAAAGTGTTCAACTTTACAAGAGATAGAGGTTAGGTCAACCATCGACAACTGTTCATCGTGCTAATGTCTTTGGAGCTTGAGCTCCCTCTACGGCCACCATGTCGCCCGGATGTAATGATAAACGGATCTCTATGTGCTTCAAAACGTAGGTGGAATCTGAGGATTCGTCATCTTTATCGCGACTCGGTTGTCACATAGAATCGTTGTTGCTCTCATCTACAAGTCAAATAGGCACATCGGCAACTTCCGAAGCCATATAGCTTGGCAGCTAGAAGAACATGCGGCAAAGTACTCTGCTTCCACTGTGCTGAAAGAAATAATGGATTGCTTCCTACTGCATACCGAGATCATGAGCGATCCCAAAGGCTTGACATCACGGAAGTGCTTTTACGTCTACCACAACGCTTCCTGCCCAATCGCATTAGTATATCCACTCAATGTGAAGTCATGATCTCCATCATAGTTGAGACCATAATCCATTGTACCTTTAAGGTACCTCATCACATGTTTCACGGCCACTAGGTGAACGATAAGGCTCTACCAAAGCGACTGTAAGGTGTTCCTTTGCAAAACAAATGTTCAGTCGGTGTTCGTCCGGGTATCAGCGATCAATAATCTATTTGTCTGATTAATGGCATCTATCAAATCGTGAAGTGTCGACCAGCAGCTTCGACTTCACTTCCATGGGAGTATTCATGGACTTGCATTCGCATGTCGAATCTCTTTAAGATTTCAACCCGATGTGCCGGCTTGGTTAAGGAAGATTCTTTCTAGACTACGCCGGCACCTCAAGGCCTAAGTAATGCATTAGACCAAGGTCTTTCATTTCAAATTCTGCGGCAAATCTCGGTTTACATTGATTGATGAGTTTTTCTTCTTCGATTAAGAATAAGTCATCCACATACGGTAGTAATAATGCTGGTTCATTATCCATAATTTTGAAGTAGAGATTTAGATCTGCTTTACTGCCAGTACAAAGCCCAATCTCGTCGGGAAACTATCTATCTGACCATACCAAGCTCTAGGAGCTTGCTTCAATCATTATAAGGATTTCTTCAATCGGCCCGGAACCCACAAGACTTCACATCTTCAACCTCAAATCCTTGGGGTTGCTCTATATACACTTCCTCTTCGATAGCTTACCATTGGAAAGTTGTATTCCGTCCATGCGAGTGCGGCTTCCATTTCATCTTGGCCAGAGCTATAATGGACGATGGAAGTGTATGCATTACGAGGGGCCGAATGTCTCTTAAAATCAATGCCTTCAACAGGAAAAGCCGAGTGACAAATCTTGCTTTATATTTCTCAATACTTCCATCAGCGACATGTTTTATTTTGAAGAGCCATTTTGATGATACCACATCCTTACTTTTTGGTGGGAACTATTTCCCATACATCATTCTTTATTATGGATTGCTATTCCTCTATCATGGCATGCCCATTCTTTCTTTTGGATAGCCTCTTCAAAGCGTATTAGGTTCTTCATCAAGTAGATTGCACATCAAAGCCGTGTAAAGCTGGAGGGAATGGCTTTGGATGGCACTCACATGTCTGATGGTTCCTTACGGAATCACCTTCTCTCCATCTTGAATAAGCTCTCTTGCCCAGACTTTCTTTTTTATGGGAGAAGGTCATTTGAGGAGGTTCTTGAACTTACATTATCATATCATGATCTTAGTCTCCTCCTTCGGGGTTATGCGGTTGGGAACTTCCCTCGCGGATTGATGGTCACAGGATTTACAGGTTCCTCTTCATACATTTCTTCAAAGGCATCACTTCTTGATTTCTTAAGTGTTCTTCTTCATCAAAGGTCACACGTCCTGTACGAATCTCAATAGGGCGGTGACCGGGTATGTAGATGCGAGGCCTTGGATACCTCACAGTAAACCACAAATATTCAGCCTTCTTTCCTGAGGGTTTCGGCTTGTTTCTTTTTCTCTTCGGTATATGAATAAATGCTTGGCTGACCAAATCTTTTGAGATGGCTTACCTCGCTTCTTTAGGTGAACATTTCTTAGAGTCGCAGACAAAGTGCACTATGGGATAATTTGTTAAGGACATAAGCAGTACCATTCTGCTTATAAGCACATAGGAAGATCTTGATTATGAATCATGGTCTTCTGACTTCAAAGTATGGATTGTTCTTAGTTTTATTCTACCGGATTTTTTGTTGGGGATCTTGATCCAACATCTTTCTGCGGAATATTCACAAACTCTCTTGGGGTATATTCTCCTCCATTATCGGCGAGGTATCTTGAAATCTTCCCTTCTGAGAAGGTTTTTCTATCAAAGCTTTGAATTCCTTGATCTTGTTGAACACTTCAAATATATCGGGGTCTTTTCTGAGGAATAATCATTAATGAATGATACATAGTATACATACCCATTAATGGAGGATGAAATAATCATTAATGAATGATACATAGTATACATACCCATTAATGGAGGATGATGGCATTGGGCCACACACGTCTGAATGAATGAGTTCCAGTACTCCTTCTGCTTTGCTGCCCCTCTTTGGAAAAGGATTCTTGATATTCTTCCCTTGCGCACATCCATTGCATATGCCTTTTTGATCAACCTTGAGTTCTGGTAAACTTGTGACAGCTTTGCATATGTATAAACTCCTGCAAATACTCTTTAGGGTTTAACCATTAAACATATGTGAGTACATACCTCGGATAGCATTTGCAGGTAGTGGCTCCATCTGGTAGCAGCGGTAATCATTACCAAAAACTTCAAAGGTGATTGCAATTGGTTCTACGGCTGCAACTGCAACTGCAGCTTAGGGTTTTATGAGGAAACCCTAATTTTTCAAACTTCGAATTTTGAAATTCTGATCCAGGGAATAGATGCGCTGGGCTGAGGTGAGTTAGCTGGTGCAGTCGGAATTTCGAAAATCCAACTTTTACCCCCTCAAACTTGATCTGCGGATTTTTGGACTGGTGCTTCTGGTTTTCTGGTACTTCTGGTACTTCGGGCACTCTAGTTTTCTGGTTTTCTGGTACTTTGTAAAACTAGGGTTTCACTTTCCGGGAGATCTAGCCACTGAAAAGGTGCGCTCTAGGTGCCAAATTGATCCTTGGGGGAGGGCGCAACTTTCTAGGTGTTTAAGGAGCTGAAAAGAGTTACTTTTGCAAAACCCTAATTTGCAGGTACTACAACAGTGACGTTTTTCCTCTTGCAAATTGTGCTTCCTTCAGGTTGGCTCTGATACCACGTTAATGTTTATGCCATTATTATAGTTCTTTGCATTTCAATAGATAAGAGCATCATAAGAACAAGATCACTGAGAAATACACTTCATAAGAGACAGCATTTATCCTGGGAAACCCTCTAGGGGAAGAAAACCCAGCAAAAACTTCCTTATCATAAATTGCTAATACAATGTTCAAGAGATAACTCAAACCAATACAGATAGTCCTCTCCAAGAGATGCGCCACTCTTCTTCTCCTCTCTCCAACTGGTAATTGCAGCTTGCCTCATAAGAGAATGAGCAAGTGAGTTGTGTGATAAAGTGAGGCGCTAGCCTCCTCTATATACAAGACTGGCACGTGTGAAAGGGTTTCACTGGCAGTGTCGACCTCTCACTCTGCGTGGGTAAACCCACCTTAATTAATTCTGGGTCTTCAATAATAACTGTTGGGGCCGACTTCTTATTTTGCTTATTACAATTGTCCGATGACCAATCCGCAAAAGGGGATTTGGTCCTAATACAATTACCGACATGATTAATCCACAATGGGGATTAATCCTAATAATAAAATAACAATAATAATAAGAATGCTCGTCGCAGTTACATTATTTCAACAAAGTTCACCCCTTATCAATGGATTATTGGGTTCAAATGCAAGAAAGAAGTGAGCAAGCCAATGAGGTGGTTGACGAGTTTGACAATGTTACAAAGCTATATGGACATAAGCCCACAAATGAGCAGATTTTGGAAATGGCCAGGCATAAAGGAATAGTCTACCAAAGGAAAGGGAAAGATGGAACAAACAAATCTCAAGCAAACTTTCCCAAGGTAACTGCTCCTCCAACTACTCCAATTACTGATCTAACTGTTGATTTACGTAATTGGATTTCAAATGCAAAAGTTTTGGTTCCAGTGTCAAATCTTTTGAAGATACCTTCACAGAAAGAAAAACTTCTTCAACCAATAAATGTTCCAAATAATAAAGTGGTTGCAAAAAATCACGAAAAAGAAAAGGAACATCATGAAGATCCTCCAGTAGTTTTGACTAGCAAAGATAGAACCAGATGAATAGTAGTGACATACCGCTACATGCCCAAGGACCTAATAGGTTGGCTCGTGATGAGACCCCCTATCCACCACTAGGTCTTGAGTTTTATCTTTTTTATGGGTTCCCTCTTTTCTTGCTGAGAATCCCTTTATTGCTTTCTCGGGGATCCCTGGGCTAAGCATCTCAAGGTTTGATCTTTGGCTTTTAACTTTTGCCAGCTACTTTTACCCTCTGGGCCTTTAGCCCCCTTCTTCCCACAAGGCAAGGTACAACCCTTACTAGCTTGGCAAACCCAATGCCCAAACCAATGTAGGGGATAGATGAGAGGGAAGATGATGAAAAGTGATAAGTATGGAAGGAATGGACAATGACCTTTCATAAACCCACCCAGTGGCAACTCACTCCTAAGGGAACCAACTTTCTAGGGAATTTTGTCATCCCCCCCCAGGTATGGACAAGTCAAAAGGAATAAAGTCCAAGCACACGTCATGAAGCAAAAGAGAATTAAATGCACATATTCAAATGCTTTGAGAATCAAAGTGACACATACCATGATACCCGGACTCATTACCTCATGGAGCAAGACCCACTACTACTTCAGAACCAGGCCAATGGGATGGATGTTGTTGTTGCTGACAGAATGGAGGCACTAAAGAAGGATGGGCCCTCCAGGGCCAAGCTCAAGTCAATATGGCTCTCGATACTCCATGTCTAGAACATGTGGGCCTCGAGACATAATCTCCTTATTTATCCCTAGGATAGGGGATAACAAATCCTACCCATTAGCAAAACTGAGTACCAATCCTGAACATACTACCGAGTTTGCCTTTCAAACTAACAATCCCAAAATAGGTGCTTTATTTTCACGGGCACTAACAAACCATGCAAAGGCCATTAGAAAGCCCACTCTTGGCCAAGCCAATCTTGGGGGAAACCCTCGATATATAACCAACAATGAAAACACTATGAGCTTATGGGAAAGTCAAATAGCCCACGCATTGGGAAGTTGATGAACCCACTTGTCCTCTAAATCAGTAGAATCCCAACAAGCATTGAGGACCAGGACTAGAACATGTCGCTAATGCAAAATGGAGTAAAGCCTCTTGGAATCATAATGTTGATCAAAGAAGGCAACCAAAAGATCCAACCCCAATCACGCAAAAAGGGCCCTATCATATCAATTTTCATCTTATACATTTCCTCTTGAGGAATAAGCCCAACCAGCTCCTTGAGGGATGGACAATCTAAGGGGAGAAAAGTAGAGTCATGAACCAGAGAACACCAATCCTCCTAAGAAAACATAATTGAACCCCGCATATCCTAGCAAAATAAGATGCCCTTTTTACTCAACCAACAAACATAGAAGAGGCATCTTTGCAATACAACTATCCTAAGTCCTCAAGCTCCAAATAGGGCATCTCGTCAAATCCCATCGTATTGCATGTTGTCGCCTTTATACACACCTCGGGTTAATGTGGAAAAACTTTCAATCCACTCAGTGTGTCCTTGGGGGCAAGTCTCGAGTCAAGGTGTTGTCACCTAATCCTCGACTCCTTTGTCTAGGCCAACTCCTAGCGAAGCCAAGGGGGTAATCCTTAAAGAAAAATCTAAGGCTTGAAAACTAAGTCTAAGATTAAAATGAAATCTAGGAGTTTAATTGAATCAACAACAATATATAAAATCTACACTACCAGCATATATGACTATCAATGAGATTGCTTAAAGTATAGATATTCAAAGCATATAAAGACTTGCAAGAAAGATATAACTCAAGACAAGATACAAGTGATTTGAAATGAAAAAATTATAAGGAACAATGATACTTCAAGATAAATGCAAAAGTTCACTTTATAACAACTTGAAGTAAAGTAGCGTTAAATGAAGTAAATAGACCAGTGCCAAGATGTCAAATAGAATTTTGCAAGATAACCAAGTGTTGTTGCAAATGTAAAATGAAATGGAGATTGCACGTGTTGTTGTTGTAAGTTTATTAAATATTGTTTAAAGTTATTATGAAAATTGTTGGTGCGATGTGTGCAAGATGTTTACTGAAAGTAAAATTAATCTAGATTTGGCCCCTTAAGAGGTTATCCCCTAAATTGAAATTTTTTGAGGACTTGTCGAAGATCTTATCTTCACCAACAAGCCCAATAGAAGTGCCAGAGGTCCAACACGGGGAGAACCTAGATCTCAAAGTTCCCATCTGACTTCACACACGACCTCTGTGTGGTTTCCAATCCAAGCAATAACAACTTTCGAGATTGTCCTATTAATCTAAGTCCACACTGACCAAGGACCATTCTAATGCACACCACACCCAAAGATCAAGCAGAAGCTGCTCAAAGGAGGAGGGGGCAGAGCAATACTAGGGTTCACTGTGGGGACAGGTTTATTTGCAAGAAAATGAAAATTGCAATAAAGTAAAATGTTTGTCTAATTACTAAATCCACGTTGTCCAGCCCTTGTTTGGCGTGAGCCTACTTAAGGGAGCTGAGGGGATTGATTTATTTGCAAAAAAAAGGGAAATTGCAATAAAATAAATGATTGAAATTTAAATCTAGCAATTAGTGATTACTTTGCAAAAGAAAATCTAAGTTAAAGATTTGCATTGCTTATGATTGAGCTTACTTTTAGTTTTATCTTTAGATGTGAAATTGCAAAACTTGAACAGAAAAAAAGGGCCAACCACAAAAGCAACCAAACCACAACACCGGCCCCCCGAGGGGGAAAAGAAAAGTGGGGACTATGTGGCCCACTTATTTTATTATGAGGATTACAAAGCTCTTCTTTTCTTTTGGGAGGCTTGTGATCCTTTATGAATAGGATCTACAAGTTTTACAAAGTTTTCTTGAAAAGATTTATTCCTTGAGAGGAAAAGTGCTCTCGGGGATCCCGAATGCTCTAACTCCAAAAAAAACGGCAGAATCTCCCCTTGGCTGTCCAATAATATGCAAAAAAACAGCCACCAAACAATCCCAAAAGATGCCCAAAATGACTTTGGACAAACTTAAGGGATGAATCAAAACTTATAGAAAAAGACTAAGTAAAACAAAAATCAAACTAGCAACCTAGAATACTACAACTTGGACTCTTTTTATGATTTTAAAGGAATTTTTGGACAGCAATAAAAAGGCAGTTTGAATTTGCCAAATAATGAAATGAAACACTTTTAAAAGAAACTATAAATTATCCTTTCAAAATCTATATGTAAATACTTGCTAAAAGATGTTTTTTTCCTTAGATCTAGCTTTAGATGAAAGATAGAAACTTTGCCTAGATCTAGATAGCATGCATATTAAAGAAACTAACTTTAAATCTTTCAATTCAAACTTAGATTCGATTAAAGCATGCAAAGTGAGGTAACCAAAAGAAGAATGATACTAGGTGAAAGAGAGATAGTTTGTGCTTGAGCTTGGAACTCCTTGGGCGATGGGGTCTCTTTGATGGAATGGAGAGGGAAGAATGTCCTCGAGTTCTTGAAAGAGTGGTAGATGCCAACAAACTCATCCACTTCTCCAAGTTGATAGGATCCTATATGCTTCACAAAACTTGCAAATGATTGTTAAATTTTCGGTGTCACCTACACAAGAACTTCAAATGGCATGTTAGTTTAAACAAAAACAAAGCATGCACATTAAACTTCTAATGTAAATAAACAATAGGATTAAGAATGCAACAAGCTTAGTAATCATATCCGAATAGATAACAATATCCTTACAATTGGCCAATATCAACAATATACATAAGCAAGAATTGAAACAAGATCACCTCAAAAATGCACAACATCCCACATGAGTCAAGCCATGATAGATTTGACCTCCAAAGTCTCCTTCTTTATTCCAATAGCATAAGTGAAATACAATAGATCATACACAAGCATAGTCCGACTCCCATTAGCCAAAGATGGAGGGGTCGACTTGCTTTTATAGAGTTTTGGGTGATAATCCCAATGAAGGGTGCATGACAAGTGGAGAGGGCGTATGGCAAGATGAGCATGTGAGGATATGACACCTCTCTACAAGCTAAAGTGACTCGCCATCTAAGGGGGAGATGTGTGGGAGTGGAAACTCGCCACATGTGAGTGATAGTTGGAGAGGGCGAGTCATCCCTCTTGGGATTGACGCCCCTCCTCCCAAAATGCATCATCTCACCCATGGAGGTCGAGTCCCAACTTTGGGATCTCCACCTTTAGCCACCTAATCAAAGCAACTCGCCTTCCACTTGAGATAGCTTGCCAACTTTCTTTGGAACTCAAGACAAGAGGAAAACATGTCTAGGACATGTTTCCTAAATAACAGGCTTGCTGATTTTTATTGATTTTTTGCCTTTTATTTGTCTTTTTGTGAGAGAAATTGGTTTTGAGTGATTAAAATCACTTATTTTCACTCACAAAGTGGATACTTAGGTAAAGTGGGTATTCTTAGTCCAAAAACGAATACCCCCAAGGCATATGATGCCTCCTAGTACCACCTTTTTTATTTATGACCAAATCAATTAAAAAATCTTGTTTTACGGAAAAAAAATTATTGACTCAAAACATTAAAAAAATCTTAAGGGGGACTTAGCGTAATTTCCATATGACTCAAAATGATGACCTAGCATGGTAATATAAACATTTAGACACTAGACTTAGATTTTCCAAGCTAAGGCCTAACCATCAGTACACACTCCAGCTTTGGAGGTATTGAGTGAAAAAACTTAGAAATTATAACTCGAAATAATTAACAACTGATAAAAAATAAAAAATAAAAAATAAAAATAAAAAACACTCTAAAGTATGTACTCATGATCAAGTCTTAGGAGGCCAAGCCTTTTACAAAATCATCATGCCAATCTCATCTTATTACAATGCCCCACAAGGGATGGAAATGCGAAAAAGGTGGTTAATTTGACCGTTTGGACTTCTGAACTTTGAATTTTGAGCAACTGTTTGCTCAATCTTGGGCGGCTCAACTGCAAGTCCATCCTAGTGCAACTTGGTGGATAACACTGCCCTCTGTGTTCCATCGAACAAAACCATTTGTCCTCCAAACCGTCCAAATACTCCTGAAAATAAATGAATTGGGGACCTGGTACAAGTAGGGGGAGTAAATAATGTCACATAAATCAAAGATCGGGCACCTTGCCAACATGATGCGTTGAAGACAACCAATGAAATAATAGTACCTACCAAGGGGCAATCCCGTCTAAACAATGAACCACCCATTTGGTAGCAAGGATATACCCCTAAGTAGCCACATCAATCAAACAAGACCCTCCCTCATCCTTGGGCATGATACACACATACCAAGGGACCAATGTGAGACCCCTCTCTCTACCATGCTTCAACCATAAAGGATGAGTTCTCCTCACTTGCAAATCAGAAATTCAAGTGGAGAAAATCTCCCTTAAAAGACCAAGGGTATTGTAAATTTGCTGGTTAAAGGTAGGAAAAGCTTGGGTGAATTATGTTATATTTTGCTGGAGTATAGATCATACTGATGCTAGGGCTGCCATATCAAATTCTGCTGGTATATCTCTATTTTCAGATCTGTTACATATTTCCTGTGGACTGTTTGGATGCTAGAGAAGAACGTTTTGGAGAGGCATCTGTGCCCTCCTTGTTCCTTTATGTAATTAATGTTTGTCAATGAAGACTAAGGCTGCTGTTCACTCTCATTTGATGCTGTTGCTGATCTCTTTGCTTTATTAATTGCATCATATGTTGGTTGGTTTTCAGCTAGTAAATGACAAAGCATCTTAATGAGCTTATCATATATTTCTTTGCATCAATGCAGTTGAGTTAATTGGTGATTCATGTATAACATAATTTGCTGATTTCTCCTTCATATTACAAACTTCTTCATCAAGTAATGTTTTGACTCCATTTTCCCAAAGGACAAAACACTCAATGTTACTTGTCTTCTCACCCTTTATTTAAAGAAGCTCATTAAAACACACAAATAACTAATCTGATCTGTGCTAATAGACAGATTAGTGATTTGATCTAGGGAAACCCCCCTTATAACATAGGAGAGCCGGCCTAAAGTGAAGGGAGGTTCTACTAAGGTGACAGTGGGTAGAACTTCCAAGAGTTGCCCTAGGGTTTGTCCCTAGAAAATTGGACTTATTTTGTGTGCAGATCCAAGAGGTAATAAGACCCATAAAAAGAGTATTAACTTACCCTTGAGATCTTCAATAATACCTCCAGCACCTGACCTGCCCAGGTCTTTTAGAGTCACCATAGAATTTCAAAAAAAAATAGCTAAAATAACTGGTGAAACCCTATAACTAATAATTCCTAGTAAGAACACTCAAAGGCTGCCTTTCAATAGAAGGGGGCACAAAGCTCATTAGTATCCTATCAAGTGACCTAAAATTGATGTCACATTTTATGTCCAAATACACGGCCAAATGAAAATAGATCATCTGTGGATGAAATAATGAAAGCAGATTGCTCAACCAAAGGCATTAGGAATTTAATATGCAAACTTTTGTTGGCCAATCAATCCAGGTCTGTTCTACTTTATAAAAAACTAATGTCTGATAACGCAAACACTGATTAGTCCATTGGGTCTAGCACGGGCAGTTGAGAGGAGTGTTATCCTCCCCACCCAAGATCAATTCCCACAAGTGACACGTTGAGCTCTAAATGAGTATATTGTTGTATCAGCCTTGAGCCCTGAAGAATCCAGTTTTGAGTTTACCCTGGGTACCATCCTCGGAATGAGGGGAAGTGCCTGGTGGGTTTCCCCAAGATATGCATTTCGCGGGAAAAAGACAAATACTAATTAAATAAAAATATCCACAAACATTCAATATCAGAAGCAAAAAGGACAATTGGTATATTTTGGAAACGTATAAACTATATAACAGAAATTACTTGCTTATTGGGACATACATAGTCAACAAGAATCTATTGGAAATTGTTTGATGTGATTTTGATCTGGTAAGGTGCGGGGATGGTATGAAATAGTGCTTTTCCATTTGTTTTTCAAGGATACCTCTATCAAATATCTTTCATAGGATATCCTCTCTTACCTTGATTCAAAGGAGATTGGTTTTTGGAAAAGACTACATATCCAATTACAGGGAGAAACGAGAAGAAAAAGGCAGTATCTACATGCTTAAAAATTCAAATTTGATACCAGTATTATGGTAAGAGCTACTCTTCCAATCATAATTAGTTCGTGTCCATAAACCTCAGTGGAATATGTTCAAGCACATGATATGTGTTCAGTATTAGATTAAATAATGCATATTATCAAACGGCAGTAAAAAATTACTCTACAAGGTAAATAACCTTTTTCTCTGAAGACTCCTGAAAATGAACTTGACTGTAATTGTCAGAAACGCTAGTCTTGGAAATATTTATGTTTGCATGCAGTTTACACAATCTTGGTGCTGTCTGCCTGCCGGATGACCATATATGCTTTTGAACTTTCTGGTGGAAATGGTCCAGCCTCCTTCTCACTGCACCAAGGGATACCCCTTCATATGCACTTGCACCAAGGGATACCCCTTCATGTGCACTTAGTGAGCTATTGTTATTGAGTGCAGTCCAGGAAATCATTTGATTAAGTGGAAAATGTATTGCCATGAACATGCAAGATGAACAAGTTGACTGATAGACCCTGCCAGAACAGAAACAAGGGTTCCCACATAAGCATCTTATAAGCTGAGTATTTTTCTTGCTGTGAAAATTGAAGAAAAAATGCAGTTGCTTTATGAAGTTTAGGTTACTAACACAGATTTTGGTCTACAGGTAGAGAACATGTCAGTGAGGGAAATACTATTTATAGGATATAGCAAATAATGGAGTTTATCACATTTATAATTTATTATTGCAGCATTTGCTTGATGCGGAAAATGTAAAAGGAAATCTGAGTGTAAATTCACCAAGGACTTAAGCCCCTGCTCCTTGTCAACTAGGCTACAGAATGGCATAAATGCAAACCACAACTTTAGGTTTCAAACTTGCAGTTAATGTTTTGCTAAACCAAAGTAACAAAACATTCAAGTTGCACCACCTGGTCAGAACAAATACATCTAAAAATGAGAGGAAATAAAATGGAAAAAGGCCTTTTAAACAAAGAGATCAAGGAATTCCCTCTTATCTATTGGAGAACTCCTTCGCAATGCTTCAGCAATCCTACCACAATCACCATTGTTCTACAGGCTTGAGGCTTCTTTCTCTCACAGTTGCCTTCAAACTCTGTTCCATCTTCACACATTCCTAACTATTCACCAACCCTTTCCATCGGCTTTTTGTTTCTCTTAAACTCGACAGGCTTAGGCCAACATTTTGTGGCAGTTAATTTCCCCAAATCTTGTAACTGCCATTTGTTTGACAATAGGGCACTGATCAAGCACCCATGTGGCTGTCCTATCATCGTTGACTCTCTCTGGCTCTTCACCATTTGGTCATCTGTCCAAGCTCAGACTCTGACATTATAGGCTTCCAAAAAGCCATTAATCACCAGAAATCAACACCTAGCCAAATCTTGAAAAATCCAATAAATTTGCCTTTTTGTTTACTAACATGGTGTTGAACCAGCATCATTGTTGACCTGACATGGAAGTCAAGGAGTGTATGTAGTTTAATGATGTGACTTGAGGAGTCGTTGCCCTTTTTCCCTTTGTTTTCTCTTAGCAATGCAGCATGTGGGATGTGAGCTCACGGGGAAGTCAACCAACCCCTCCATGCTTCCATGCTTCCTACATACCACATCGTGCATACCAGTGTTATTAAAAACCGTTCCGGTCCAGCAAAACCGGCTGGTTTGACCAGTTTGGAGGCAAATATGGGCTGACCGGTGGCACAAGCGTTTTTGGCCAGTCTAGCACCGAACTGGACGGTTTCATACAGGAACCGGCCATTTTCACAGAACCGGCCGGTTCTGTACAACATCAGCACGACGCGTCATGGACCCACAAAATTCATTTTTTTTTTTTAAATATCAATTGTTTAAAAGAAGGAGGGCCTATTACCTAACCCTGGGGTAATAAAAGTGACATTCTCCTTTATCTTTCATTTTCATCCTTTATCTTTCATTTTCATTTTCACACGCACATATATATATGTATGTATGTATGTATTTCGATCCTTTTTTCTTTCCTTCCTTTCGCTCTTTTTTCTTTCCTTCCTTTCGCTGTTTTTTCTTTTTCTTATTTTTTCCTTTTTATTCCTTTTTTATCCTTTTCTCTTCTTTTTTTTTCAATTTGTTTATATGTATTACAAAAAAAGAGCAGCAAACGAACATCAAAGATGGCAAAGGACAATGTGATCAAAACTACAGTGAGTGGTAGACCCCAGGGGGCAGCTCAATTGGCAAGTGCCATGATATGAAGTGTTATGTTCAATGAGGTTCCGAGTTCAAATCCCCCCGATTTACCTGTGCCTACGGAAGGGGCATATGTATGGCACCTGGAGGTTATAGTGGTAGCGGTCGGAATCGACCTTGTGTCACGCGAGTACGAGACCGGCCCAGTTGTCGATTCTGCCAGTCATAAGGGAAAAAAAAACTACAATGAGTGGAGATGAAAGCGAGAATAGTGACTTCGATACAACTTGTTATGTCGCCAACTAAGCAATGATAAAAGATAACAAAAAAGAATTAGAAAAGAAACTTTTATTGATAATGTTGGAATGTAAGTAAACAAAGAATAGAAGTCCACATGTTGTGGTCTAGTGGAAAGTTGGAGTGCTTGTTGTCGAGAAGATTAAGGTTCAAGAAGATCAAGGTTCAAATCCGGACATGCAAGTTCCAACTTCCAGTGAAAAGTAAAAAAGTCAATAAGTATAAAGTGTGTGATGTGATGAGTTGTAAAGCAGCTCTACTCACAAGTGAAAATCCCAAATGCCTCTATAGAAGAGTACTCTAAGTAGAAATAGAGAACACCTTAGAATCCCCAAAGTAGAGAAATGAAGCACATCCACCATAAAGTTGGGGGAAACCCCTCTAGAATTGAATATATTGTATACATGGTTGAGCTGAAGGATGATTTTTTTAATTTGGTTTTTTGAAATAATATTTCTTATATTCACATTAAAATATTAACATCAGCAAAATAAAAAACAAAGGGCATAAGGGTATATAAAATGACACTTTAACCCTGAAGGTTAGCTCAACCAATTGGTGCCACAGTTTACAAGACATTGTCGATAATCAAGCACACTATGCAAGTCCATGCTTCGATTCCCACAAAGTGAGGTGCACTAACTCTACACCATCCACTTTACACTAGGAACCATCCTCAAAAGGGTGGTAAGTGCCCGGAACTTTCATGGGGATTTATTTCCAAGGAAATATATATATAGACACACAAACACACACAATGGTACTTATATCTATTGATGTTTTGTATCTTCGGGGAGTTATTCTCACATTGGCCTTGGTGTTGAGCCTGTGGGAATCTTTGTTGGCACTCACATTGCATTTTTATTTTGTGAAAACCCCTTTTATGTAGAGCTGGGGCTTGGAATTGTTATCGTTGGGGCTTGCCACCCACTTGGAGGAATAAACGATTCTAATTTAATGTTGAGTTTAGAAGGGGCTTCTAAACTCTTAGACTCCTATAAAATGAGAGGCAATATGAGGAGTCACCACACATCTTATTTTGTCATCATGGTGTTGGCATGAGTGAGTGAGCACTCTTTCCAAGGAGATTGGAGAGACAATTTCAGCAAGGAAATTCTTCACTTGGGAAAATCTGATCTAGGGTTTTTGGACTTTCTTTCTCAGTTTTCTAGCCAAAGAAGAGAAGCCACATGTGTGAGTCCACACGAGTGAGGAGAGAGGAGGAAGAGGTCGCACGTGTGGATTCGTACAGTCTATACAGTAGGTCGTACCACACGTGCAACCGTACAGTAGCAGGCAACCGCACGTACAGACCGTATGGCGCATTTATTGTAAATGCAGGTCATATGGCACGTGCGACGTACAACCCACACGTGTGAGTCGCACAACAGCAGGCTACACGTGCRAAGTGCAAGGTGACGTCAGCAACCGTACAGAGTGACGTCAACAGTYGTACAGGTGACGTCAGCTAGGGTTTGCAGCAGATTTATAAGTTGGAAGATTTTCCGGAACTTTTGTTGAAGTTGTAATTTATCTAAGAGGATTGATTTTGTCCTCGAGATTCTCAATCTAAAAATTTTACTGAACAGAAATTTGTGTCTCTTGTGTATGGATGATTTCTCTCTGATCTTTGTGCTTCCGCTATAATTTTTTGTCATAATTTCAGCGTAAAATTATTCAGTGATAACAGCCCTAGTTTGCTGTTTGAGGTCACTTGGAGGTAATTTTCAGATCTGAAATTGAATTCATCAAATGCTTAAAATTTGACAATATCCTCTACCTCAACGCTAATAAAGTAGAAATAAAGTTCCAATATGAGTCAAGCTCAAATAGCTTAGAATCTTTGATAGGCAAGAAACCTTTAGCCAATAGTTGCATGTGTACCTCATCCCTCCACATATCGTAGAAAGTAGCAAAGAGCTAACCTCATTCCTAGAAATACACTTATGTCAAATTTTCCAAAGGAGCAACAATGCAAAAATCCTCATACAATTCCAAATGTCATTGAAAGAAGATCAAAACAAAGACCTAGAGTCACCAAATAGAACTGCACACTAATGCACTCTCCCCTGAAGAAGACTCAAATGATATGTCTACACATAATCCCAATAGCTCCCAACAAACTGACAATCCCACAACATATACTTCACTGTTTCAAAACGGTTGCAGATAGGGAAAAGACCATTGGAGAGGCCACTTTTCGCCAACTGAACCTTAGATGAAAGGTCATGAGAGATAACCAGCCATGGAAACACACAAATCTTATATGACACCCACACCAACCACACACTGTGCAACCTCCAATTCCATCAACCCTCAGCATTAAAAGACACCGACCATGCATTGAGTACAGAGCCAAGCTCATGGCACTCGTGCAGGATGGAGTATAAGTTAAGCGAAACATACAGAACAAGCGGACACCCAAAACTCCAAACCCAATCATGCTATATTGGTCTCGGCATATCAATGTTCATCTTGAACAGATCCTCTTGAGAAATAAGCCCAACAATATCCTTGATGGTGGGCCAGTCTTATTGGTCCCGGCATACCATTGTTCATCTTAAACACATCCTCTTGCAGGATGAGCCCAACAATCTCTATGATGGTGGGCCAATTTGTGAAGAATATGCCATACTCATGCACCAAGCTGGGATGATTTTGATGGGGTGGAGAATAGGAATATATAGTCATTCTAGTCTAAAGGTTACAACCTATAGAGAAGAATCTCTTTTTGACCTATATAATCTCATTTAACCACTCTTATGACCAATTATGGTCCTTTACATCATATTTGACTTGACATTTTTTTTCGAAAAACACTTCTTATACAAAAATATACATATTACATCTACATATATAAAAGAGGGCTTGTCTACCTGATTGTAGCCAACGCTGCAATACAGTCAGAATCAGCCCTAGTATAGCAACTCTTAGCATCTTTTCTCAACAAATATCCCTTACCCCTAACGTTGGAAGAGAAATCATCAAAAGCCAGTTTTGAAAGGACTCTATAGACCCTACAAAACTTTCAAAAAAAATCTTACAGCAAATTTTGCAAAGAGTATACAATATCATAGACCAAATGCAATAAGGTCAGAATGAGCCCTGTTATCCCCGATATCTAGGGATAACTAGGAGATCATGTCTCGAGGCCCACATTGTCCTAGACATGGAGTACGAGAGCAGGAGCGACTTGAGCATGGTCCTGGAGGACCCATCTTCTTCTTCTCAGCCAGATTTGTCCTGC
>SNQJ01S0067678.1:82843-94011 GCA_010110895.2 Picea sitchensis | reverse complement strand
ACGTCTCCCTTGGACTTGCCCTCCTAAATAGAAAGAGCCCCCCATCGAGGTGACAGTGGGTGGGGAAGCTCCTGTTACGCCGGTTTCAAGCCCTGACTCAAGCCCTTGGACCTTTCCTACAAACCGTGCGATAACAAGCCCTAGAAGAATAATCCTTAGCATCTTATCGCAATAAATATCCCTTACCCCTAACTTAAGGAAAGAACTCATCAAAATCCATTTTTAAAAGACTCTACGGACCCTACAAAAGCTTCAAAAATATACTAGCAACAAATCTTCAAAAGAGCTTTATTCGCTCACACATAAGACTTCTATGGGTGGGCAGGAAGGCATGGAAGTGCTCGCAACACTGCCAAGAAACCTATAAGTGTGAGCCCTTTTTAGCCTATAAAGAGTCCAACCAAGTAAAGAGTGCAGTCAGGCGAACCAAGGAAAGTGTCAAGGCACAATCCTGAGTAAAGCCCTTTTATCACCCATGGGTAAAGCACTACACTCAGCCAAGCATCGTTGCTCTCACTATGTTCCTGCTCTTACTTTGCTACGCCCTTTACCAAGTTAAGTGCTTAACAACAAGTAAATCCAAGGTGAATTGATGCTTCCGTAGCTCCTTGAACTGGCTCCAATCCATACCCCAACAGATATCCAATGCGCTAGGAGCAACTGCCAATTGGGAATCCCAAAAACACTTCCACCCTAGAATCCAGATAGAGCCGGGGAGGTATAAGCCCACTACTATCGTTCTTGTTATCACTGCCAGAGGAGGGAGCCCAGCACCGAGACCTTGCCAAAGGGAGGGCAACACCAGATATTCTATCAGTAACCAAGCTGAAAACAAGAGATCCACATTCACCAAGTAAAGCGGCACGCCAATGAATGGCTCCTTGGAGTAGTGATCCAAGTAGATAAGTGCAAAGTGTGTGATGTGATGAGCTATAAAGCAATTATGTTCACGAGTGCTAAGCCCAAATGCTCCCATAAAAAAATACACATGGTAGAAATGGAGAGCACCTTCCAATCCCCAAAGTAGATAAATGGGGCAAAAACCCTCTAGATTTGAATAATAGATGATTAAGATAAAGGATGATTCTGGTGGAGTGGAGAATGGGTATATATATTCATTTAGTCTAATGTTTATAACCTATAGAGAAGAACCTCTATTTGACCTATATTATCTCATTTAACCACCCTTGTGACAAATTGAGTTCCTTTACATCATATTTGACCTTGATTTGTTTTTCGAAAAATACTTATTATATTATACAAAAACATACATATACATATACAAAAAAAGGCTCGTTTACCTGATTATAGCCAAAGCTACAATAAGGTTGGAATGAGCCCCGATAGAGTAATCTTGAGTATCTTAGCCCTAACTTTGTCAAAGAACTCATTAATAGCTGATTTTTAAAGGACTCTACAAACCCTACAAAACCTTTGAAAAGAACATATAATACCGTGTCCCAAATGCAATCCCAAAGACTGTAATAATGGCTCAAAACAAGAGATCCACATTCACCAAGTAAAACAACATGCCAAAGAATGGCTGGAGCCAAGGTAGTGAGCTGAAGTTATCACAAACAATCTTCCAGCAACTCTTGGCAAATGGGTGCTCCCAACGAATGTGTTTAAATGTCTCCAGTCTCGTACATTGTGGGCATTTGTCATCCATTATACCAGTCTTGGCCAATCTACACTTTGTAGGCAAGCCTTGATACAACACCAGCCATACAAAAACAAGTTTATAAGATATCATGTATGACCACACACTATTGAACATGGTGATCCACCAAAACTCACTATCCAAGCTTCCCCATCTTCTATTCAAAATCAGGGCTATGGGGGTACTAAAATAATATATTAAATCCTAATTCGACCCACCTAGTCGGCATAGGATCCTATAGAGACTCGATATTATGATATTATGCCTTTCAACTTTCAAGTATAACAAATCACAATTCATGCTTGTATCATTGCAAGACATGACAAACCAGCCACATCAGCATAATCGGATAAGATCTCAATGATGTTAATGCAACAGCACATCTTGTAATGGCTTTCTCATATTTCATTCAGAATTAACAATGATATGCAGGCAATATGTCGAAGAGTAGGTTCTCAAATACAGTGACTCGTTGCCAAATTCAGATTATTTGTCAAGAATGATCATGCAAGTTAAGAATGGTGGAAACCTCTAAACTGATTGAGGTAAAACATCCTTGCAAGGGATTAAAGAATCTGAATAGGTGCATTTAAATATCCTTTTTGGCAGAGTACCATTTGGTCGTTGTTCAGGATGGTTGAATGGAAAAGATTCTAGCATAAACAGGTTCCTTGTGTAAACAATGGGTCCTAAGCATCTGTATTAGCAATCATGCACATAAGCCCGTGGTAATCCTTATGGAAACAATGGAAGGAATGTCCCTACCAAGTGCCATGAATCATGGACTTAACATACATTTAGATTCCATGAACTAGTATGGACTCCTCCCGTGGAAGTAATATGTCTTGTTATCTTGGTGTCCTGACAAAAAATTCAGGTATTTGCTCTCTGTGGAAAATTTGTGTCTCACATTATAGGTGAATTCTATGTAAGCCATGAATTGGGCATTAGTTGCTTTTGTACACATGTTTAAAAAGGCATGAGCTAAAACTGATCGGTGTTTCTTCAGTCCATATTATGACTTTATGAATAACCCCTAAAGATTCATCACACTTCACTCGGGGCAAAAAGCAAGAAGATGTTTACTTCTAAATTGGATGGTGGTACCCGCTGTGATTTTGATTTATCATTTACCTTCAAAAATTTCACTAATACAACAAATGCAAAAACAATATATTCAAAAACTTGCAAGCAGGACACTGGTAGGGTCGATCTATGCAGTAGAAGAGGGGCAGGTTCCAAACCCATCTTATCCATGAATGTGTTTACCGCATTTGCAACGGCCAATTGTCTCAGATTGGGACCCTGTAATTTCGACAGTGAAATAGGTAATGGGGCACAATATATTTCTCAGGTCAATAAAAGGAGGTCACTCAGCCAATGGGGTACAATATCCCTCTCAGGTCAATAAAAGGAGGTCACTCAGCCAATGGGGCATTGGTTTGCTGGTGAGCTCAATGGAGTATTATGCTGTCCACCAGGGTTCCAATCTTGCTGCAGTATGCCCTACCTGAATGGCATGAATTGCGAAGGGACGAGGCTGGGTACAAGTCCCAGGCTATTTTCACAGAATAGTTACGCGGCAAACCCAGCGCCTGAGTCGAAGGAAGTTTGGTCCATGCAGTACAGCCTCCCGGAGCATGTTTTCGAAGCGCTTAAAATGGAAAGAAATGGATGTCGTCAGTCCAAACAATTTCATGAACTATACCAGCTGAAAGTCTGATGATGGAGCCTAGCTGGAAATCTCTTAGAGCAATATATAAAATCATAAAACCCTAAAACTTGAATTTCAGCATTTTGATTAATGTGAGCACAAAATGACACTTCACTGGAATGGCCATAGAAGATAACAGGCAATGAATGAATTCTTCTGAATTTAGTGCATCTCCCAACTAGCATCTGAATTTAGTGCATCTCCTAACTAGCAGAACTTCATAATATATTATACAAACAAAGTAAAAAGATTTATCCCTTGCATTCTGATATGATAAGGCCATTCTATCTCATTTTAATAGAAGAGGATAGGCATTGCTATTCTCTGATTGTAAATTCATATTAAATAGCAACAACAAAAGAAAATTATGAAGGCCATTCTATCTCATTTTAATAGAAGAGGATAGGCATTGCTATTCTCTGATTGTAAATTCATATTAAATAGCAACAACAAAAGAAAATTATGAAACCCAACTCACAGGAAAACTACGAATCTGGACGAATAGATCCAGCAGAAAAACACAGTGCAGTGAAACACTGAAAATATAGTATGCAGATCTCAACCTAGTACTTCCACAGCGCTGCGATATGGAAGTAATGAAATTAATAAGATGAGAGTCGAGTCATCAGAGTATCATGAACGAATCACCAAGTAAGATACGTGGAAGACAGAAGAAGTGTGGCCGGACAAAAATGATCGAGAAGAAGTACAATCAAAATCCAGAAGCATTATATGACTGTGAGGACCCGTCGTTCTGTTCTCTCCCGGTCATTGTAAATTCATGATTACAATAATATTAATAATATAAAAACGTGGGTGTTAGGATGTGTCATAAGTTATCTTTCGTGCACAAATAAAATAAATTGTTTGCAAAGAAAAAATAACATAAATTAAATTCTTTCGAAAGAAAGAACGAAAAACAGCTGCAAAGTTGACATTTGGTTGGATTCTTCGAATTGCGGGCGGGTATTTGACATGGTTTTCACTACTAAGATTTTGTGATAAACTGGTGTAATTTGACATGGTTTTCACTACTAAGATTTTCTGATAAACTGGTGTATCACGTCGTCCGAGGCAGACTATAATATGAGTAAAAAAAATTCATAGTAAGTAGGAACAGAATCGAATTGATATATGTTTAAGGAAAAGTAAGTATGAAGAGGTTTTTTTTCCTTTAAATGGTTGTTAAGAACTTTTTGAATATCAGGAAATATAAATATATGATGTTGTAATTTTGTATATTATAATTTTTTTGAAAAAAAAAAAAATTAATTAGATGTAATTTTGTATATTATAATTTTTGGAAAAAAAAATTAATTAAATGTAAAATTTACTTATATTAATTTAATGGTGAAATTTAATTATTGATATTATTTAAATTAATACAATATTGGAATTTAATTTAATTATTGATATTATTTAAATTTAATTATATATTAATGTAATAGTAAAATTTAATTATTGATATGTCCAAAGGGGTTGAATCCAATGGTGGAAAGTGAAGAGTTTTTTTACAGTTGGACAAGGTTCAACCACAAGTTAGTCCCACATGTCACTAACAAACAAAAAAAAAAAATTATTAATATTATTTATTTTGAGTGTTTGAAATGTTTTTTTTAATTTTTAATAAGGATATAAATAATCTCTATTTCAATTAATTTTAAAATGTTTTGAAATAGATTGATTGACATAAATATAATTGGAAAATAATGTATTTTATAATTAGTTCTTTCTTGAAAAATTATATACATTTTATAAATAAAAAAAAAAATTTAGAAATTATATTAATTTTATAAATGAAATATGTAATGTAAAAATATTTAAATATATTATATATCATAATAAATATATTAATATAAATCAATTTTAACATATTAAAAATTTTAAATATAAACTCAATATACTAAATTCATTTTTATTTTTTTTTCATATACTAAATTCATTTTTTTTTTCCATATGTTTCAATGTTTAATAAATTCAATATACTCTTATAAATCTATCTTGATTCCTTGCTTTTTACACATTAAGAAGCTTGAGTATAAATTTCCATTTTTATTTGTCTTTTGTGTTTAATAAATTCACAATTGGAATGAAAGCGACGCTAATTTATACGTACCCGTGTATAACATATGTTTAACCATGAAAACATTTACGAAAAATAAGATATTAAGTAACTTGTACAAGAATGGTATGTATGTTTAACAATGAGACCTTTTACCAGAAATGGGATATCAGTAACTTGCACAAATGGCAAAGTGAAAAGTACAAATATGAGATTCCATCCTCACCGAAATTAAAATATTTATTGTTTATTGTTTAATTTACATCGGAATCCTGGGCAACTGGCTACCTATGATTTGCACCCATCACATCCATGCATACTACCTACTTTACGTGGGTCTTTTCTTAAAAACTTATATTCCGCTCCATCTCTTTAATTATTATTTAGGATTTTATCTTCCCACCATGGAGATATTGTCTTTTTTTTTATCCGCATATTCCTTCCTTCCTTGCGTTGTATATTTGATACGAGAATATTACATATATTCCTTGTGTATGTTCATGTTTTAAACATCCACGTCGCCTAAGTAGTAAATCATTGTTATTGATAAAATCAAATTGTGAAATCGCTATGTAATCACTTAAATTTAAATTAAATCAAGAAAACTTGTATTCCAAAGAATGGTCAAATAAAAAGTTTAAATTTTAATTCTATTTAGTTTTAATACTAAAAGAGTTTGTGGATTCCACTTTAAATTGCTAATACCAATAACCCTCAAGCCAACCATAACTAGGTAACTTATGACTTATTAAGGATCAAGACATCTCTAGTGTGGGTCTTATATGTCTCATTGGGGGCTCGAATTCAATTGGGGAGACTATGAAACTTACTTCCCAAGACATCCAATTTAATATTTCAAAAACTAAATGGTCATAATACTTATTAATTTTATTATTAAAAAAAAAATTGTCTCACAAATAAAGGATCGTATACATCGTCCAAAGGGTTGGATCCAATGGTGGAAAGCGAGGAATTTTTCACCGTTGGGCAAGGTTCAATTCTCATGAGGGCCTAGCCTGGAGCCATGGAGCCACCTTGAAGTAGTGGTTGAACATGTGGTTGCACCAATAGATATTATATTAAATGGTATTGTGACACATGCACCCATAAGTAGGGATGATTTTAGGGGCTAAATTTCGCTCATGGGCTAATTTTCCATGGTTTTTCCAAAAATGAGATTCTCTACTTTAAAAATGATTCGCCCAAATTCTATAAGATAAAATTATTTTACCTTAAAAATCGCCAAAAATTTATAAAAACTATATAAAATACTTAGAAATTTGAATATTTTTACAAAAATATCGCCAAACAATTATAGTTGACATATGAAGGATTAGTAAGATTCACGAAGGTTTCTACATTTTAAATTAAATTTCCATCCTTAAAATCAACCCTGCCCATAAGTGGATCAAAGCCCACCCCCATGTCCTTCAAAACTTTAAGTCAAATCTTATTAGCATAATTTGTTTCGAAGGGTTTCGTTTGTAGGGTGACCCAAGTTCTAAACCCATTGCGATCCTTGGGTGATTTTGACAGCTTTTATGCCCCTGGGTCACGGTTTATTTTAACCAAAGGCTACTCTCGCAAGTCACGGACACGCTAGCAAACAAAAAAAATGGATCGTATACATCAATATATTTTGTAACTAGACCGTGATCTTAAAATTAAATTGTTATTATTATTGTTTTAAATTTATGTGGTGAGGAGTTTGAGATAATTCTTCTGGATTGTCCATAGTTAGAGCCATTGTAGTTGACGTTTTGAATCCTGAATTGGATTCATCATCAGGATCAATTGTCAAAGATAAAAGCTGCAAATCATTATAATAAATACATATGATGTGGAACATCATGGAGCCAAACTTGTCGACTAGGGTAAAATCCTAAGAAAAACTTATCGGCTAAGAAGAAACCTTAAGAAGGAAACCCTAAAAACTTAAAGGTAAGTTATAATGAACCAATTTATTATTATATTCATTAGTACTTAATATATTCAATAATATAATATGAACTATAATATAGTATAAGATCGAACCTAAAAATCCTATTTAATTTAGTTTAATGCATTAAAAACTATATAAGTGAGGTAGGTAAATGTATTAAATATAATGTAGGTTAATGCATTAATAACTATATAAAGTGAGGTAGGTAAATGTATTAAATCAAATACAATTCCCCCGAATGGAGTGACAACACAATAGCCAAAGCAGAGGCCCAAGTGTCGGTGGATGCTGCCACATTTGGGCTCCTCCATGCAATTTAATCAATGCACAAGGAAGTAAGGTGTCGCTTCTTCTTTCAATGGTCACTCCATGACAGTTCTACGTCTCGAAGTTTTATGGTGGCGCATAAGGGGAAGGTTTCATTATCACTCCAAGGCATCAGGTTTCTTCAAGTAGTTATTGCTCACGAATGTTGAAGGCAAATGGTTATTTGGAGCTCAATACCTCCTGGTACCCAGCATTCAACTTAGGGATTATAATTATGAAGCAAAGATGGAATTCTTTGATGGTCTGGTTTTTAAATTGGTGGATTTGAGAGTCCCTCGACTACTCAAATTTTATGTCATTCTAGTGTCCGTAGCAGGGTCATTCTCTATGTGGCTCCTTGTCGTCTGGTCTGGATGCTACTAGAGGTAATACTGCTTCGGTCTTTTCTTGGTTAGCATTCATGTTTACAAAGTAGAATTGGGGGTTTGCAATTCATCGTTTCCTGGTTCGTATGCATGGTCGTTAGGTGGTCTCTTATGAATTTCCTTCAACGACTATAGGTGTCCATCACCACCGTGCAGGCATCTTGTCAACTTAACCTCTAGGCGGTTGGTCTTAGTCTTGGTTTACAGAGAACAGAGCAAGATGAAGACAAAGGGGATCAATAATGGCAATGTGATATAATAAGAGGGGCAATGTAGTAGGACAAGGTGACTTGCAAAAACATCCCACCACAAGAATTATAGCCAAAGAATTATTAGGGTTCAGGTCGAGGCTATGCAGATGCTATGGGAAAAATCCCCCTATACTAGGTCTAGGTACAGGTAGAGTGTTGACTTCCCTTAAAATATTGTTCTAGCCTTAAGCTACCCCAAAACTATCTAAATTGAATGACAAGAGAGAGGAAAGAAGGTCAGTGGGTGCACCTTTAGTCCTTGCGGCTGGTGTAGACCTATTTCACCTTTGCATCTTCCTAGATTGTGGATCTCCTCCCAAAGATGACCTGCAAAAACTTAGGAAAACAATGCTACAACACATACAATCTCTACTTATCACTTTCAATGTTCAGATATAGACATAAATGCATAAATTAATAACAACACATAGACATAATGTTTGGGGACAAGAATGAACTCTTTTATTCAATATAAAGATCAAAAGGATTACAACCTTCGTCGGCAATCGCTCCATGAATTAGGTCTGGGCTCCTCTATCATGGCTCCAAGTGCATCAATCCCACACTAGCTTCTCACAACCAACTTATTAGTTGGGAAATGAGAAAGGGTTGGAGGGGAAGGTTGAGGCCAAAACTCATAATATGATGCAAAAATTGGTCTAAGAAGGGGAAGGGATTTTGGTAGAGTTTTCTTATTATCTTGCTTGTCTTGTCAAATGACATCCCAAGACCTCTTTTTATATGAGAAAAAGATGGTTATTCGGTTTGGGGACATGCTACACGGGGTAAAATGGTTGGGAAACCCTCTATAGCTCGTAAACTCCACTGAATTCCTTGCAATTTTATATTTTTTGGAACTTTTGGAGGTAAACGCGAGCTAACTAGCATGCAACTCATGTATGTATGCGGGCTAACTAGCATGAAGCACGCATGTGTACGCGGGCTATTAGTTCAGCAGGGCACGTACACTTTCCAAAAAATGGTTTTTTAAGAAGAAGCCTCATCAATATTTTGGCAAAGTGTGTAAGTGGAAAGGCCAATGTCTTGTATGCATAGGCAAGACTTTTTTGGACTATAACAACAGGCAACTTGAAATTACCACAATTGGTTTCTGAAGGACATCAAGAAAAAAATAGAAAGAACGGAGAAGAAGGTTAGGCAAAACAAAAGGGAGACACCCAATTATGAGCTGGAAGAAGAATATTTAGCTTGGGTTCCAAATATAGGCTTCTCAAGGTCCAAAGACACAAAAGTTTTCAGAATGAGAAAATTATATTGGACTGGTAAATCACTCATAGCACATGTTATAGAGGAGAAAGGGGAGCAACATCAGGCCATCATCAAAGATTTGAACTTGCTACACAAGAAGTTTGATGCAATTTTCAAGATTGTATTTAAGCTAGAGATAGCGGTACCAAGCAGGGCAATGGACTAGCAAGCTCCAGTCACAACTGAGGACCAAAATTTCACTCTAGAGGGCACTTCATCCAACCCTATCAGGTTGGACGAAAAGCATGAAGACCTTATCGAGATCCATAAATACTAGCTCCCTTTCAATTCTCTAATATATGATGATTTATACTATTGTTTTGTTTTCTAATATACATAGTTAGATACTCCATACTTAAGCAGAGTAGTATGTATATTTTGTCTAGTGATGGTACAAGCATAGAAAACACTCAAACTCTTTCAACTAATCCAAATCTCTATGGGTTTTCACACTAGTATTTTTTGGATTGAACTATACCTGGTTTCCCTAATGACGCGTTACTTGTTTGTACTCTTACATATATATATTTATATATATATGCGCTTTCCTCCCAACTTTTATGTAAAAAGTAAAGGGCTCGTTGTTGTACGTTGGGTTATTTCACAAAATATTAGTGGGCATTTATATATTATTTTCTTCTCATGAATTTGAGCCTTTTAACCATACATTTAAGATGGGAAAGAGAAACTATGCATAAATTAAATTAAATAGAATATCAAAGATAAAAATTTACTAATTGCCTTATAAACCTAAATATTTTATGAGAGGGAACTTAAAACTTTCCCTCAGAGGGTGCAAAAACTTATTAAGAGAGTAAGAAAGAATCATAACTGATCAAATGATCCAAAATGGATCTACATAATTGTTACAATGTTTTATTGGTGCTCTTAAAAGGTGAAAACACCATTTGGGAGATAAGGTAGACTTTTGGTTAGANTGCAAAAACTTATTAAGAGAGTAAGAAAGAATCATAACTGATCAAATGATCCAAAATGGATCTACATAATTGTTACAATGTTTTATTGGTGCTCTTAAAAGGTGAAAACACCATTTGGGAGATAAGGTAGACTTTTGGTTAGACCTTGAAAATCACACTAACATATCATAATAAAAAATTATTTAGTTTAAGGCCTAAAAATGGAATTTTTGGGTCTCTAATCGTAAGAATATTTTCTTAGAAGTTCTTGTTGTGTTTTATAGCTTGATAGCTTTTCAATGGTGGGTTGTTTGCCTCAAAAAGGTATGCATGTGAAAGTTATGTCTTTGGAAAGCTAACAATATGTTGTAGTTTGAGAGAAAGTATGAGATAGTTATCGGTAGATCCTTACATAGAGTGATCTGAAAATTAACTTGATCTAAAATTCAAGATCTTTTAACCATTATTTGCATGTGAATTTTTTAATTGTTAACTACCTTTGTAATGCAAAATTAAAGACATCCATCAAGCACATGAGCACATAAACATGTAAGCAAACCATCTATGAACAAGAATTGGTAACGGAGTTCACCAGACCCCCTGGCTACGTCTCCGGGCCACTTTCCAAATGGGAAGGCCGATAGATTAAGTATTCAAATGC